>JAXGGA010013624.1:0-34641 GCA_038373865.1 Uloborus plumipes
GATTTGAACATTTTTTGGTTCAACTTTGAACCGTTCAAACAACCTGTCCCGTGATGCTAACTTTTGAGTGAACAGTCCTATCTGAACAAACTTTTTTTTGTTCGAAAGATCTTTTCAAGGATACTTCATTCCCGTATTTACATTTTCGATTTGAACAATTTTTCGTTCAACATTGAACCGTTCAAGCAACCTTTCCCCACCTAATAACTTTTGAGTGAACAGTCCGAATGGAATAAACATTTTTTTGTTTGAAAGATCTCGGAGAGGCTTTCCCATACATTCCCATATTTCGCTTTTTGCTTTGAACCATTTTTCGTTCAATATTGAACCGTTCAGAAAAAAAATTAACATTAGCGTCTACGGGGAATTTAAGTTGAAAGTTGATCGTGAACTTAAAGTCGGATTTCCTTCAAACTAACTTTGTAAGAAAATTGTTTTGATATATAATGTTTGTAAAGTACTTTTCTGAGTAATCTTCTGTAAGGACTCTGATTCCGACTTCGACTCCGCAAACATCTCGGAAATGCAGGCTCAGAAAACAAAATGACTGACTGTGCAGACGATTTTTTGTTTATTTATTCATTTGTTTTATTTTATTTATTATTATTATTATTTTTTGGCAGACGATTTTTTTGTAACAAAAATTTCTCTTTCACGAGAGCATTTCATTCTTTATTTATATTTAACAACTGGCAACGGATTAAACGTGAAATTCGAGACATTTTATTAACGGATGAGCTTTTTTCTTTTTCTTTCTTTGATAAAACGTGTTTTGATGCTCTTTGTACTTTTATTTATTTATTTTATTATTATTATTTTTTTGAAAACGATGGAGGATTTTTTCTACGGAGGAACTGTAACAGTTACACTCTTTAAAGGGTGCGACAAAACTTTATTTATTCGTTAATTACTTTTTACTTGTCTATTTCATCTGATGAGAGGGGTATATTTTGCTTTTCGAAATCAGCTCTAAGGGCCATGCTCCACATCGACGTAAAGCAGAAAAATTAGGCAGAAGCGTAAAATGGATTCAATGGTATTCCTATGGAAAGTACCCGGATTTTCGGTTTCTGCCTTCAGTTTCGGTCGCGTTTTACGCTGATGTGGAGCATGGCCCTAAGTGCTAAAAAGGTATGTTTGGCATAATTTTCAGTCTCAGATAATCAAGAGAATAACGATCAGATGCGAGAATGCCGAAGTCGATGTACGGGAAAGTAGGCTCGTTTAGTTCTTGATAGAACTTCTTGTTGTTGGCTCTCTTTGCTCTATAAGAAGATTTTTGCCTCCATCTTGTTTAATTCCTATTCCATGCTGATGAGCGCATAATAAGCACGAAACTGCAGTCCATGGTTGGAATAAACGAGCTGGCGGTGTATTGCATGTTTCTGCCTTAGCCCTTGCTTAGGGCGGTTACTTACTGTTTCATATCTTGTATATATGTATTCTGCTGTCAGGGACCGGTTGGTCTGTAAATGCCAGGGCCGTTCATGCTGTCCCATCCGCCACTGATAGTCACTGCAGAATCTGCTATTTATTGTGATTCAAATGTGTATCGAGTACCCTTGAATATTGACAATTTAACATGAGCCAGGTCTATTCTGATTGAACAAAATAGGGGTGATAGTGGTTAGAGAGATAACGAATGCGAGGGGTTTTTTTTCCTCCGGATTTTTTTAGACTTGGTTTGTGTTAGTTTTTTTTTAAATATAATTTTATTCCCCTTCTTTATCGGATCTAGGCAAATCAATGCGAGACAAAGTAGAATTCAAGGATGTGGCCAAAGGGACCCTTTTCAGGCCAAAGGGGCCGAAAGATCAGCCTCTTCACAACACTTAGTATTAAATTTTTACCCCAAAACAAAAATATTCAATAAACCGTTATCTTTTTACTTCCTTTTACGTAGTAAAGTATCGTGATCGTGAAATAAACTTTAGCAAAAAAAAAAAATCTGCATCTCAGACATGTTTTTCTGACAATTTGCAAGAAAATGACCCAAAGATTTTTAAAAAGCCTCACTTAAAATAAGATAAATCAAATAATCTTTTTCTTAAATTTGTTTCAATTTTTCCTATTACTTTTTACGAGAGTCAAATCAGAACAGTAGTTAAGATCTGAAAAATGTTGAGCTATGTAGTGAAAGACTTGCTTACTTACTGAACTTTTATGCAAAATAAAAAATAAAAATAAAATAATTTTGGAAAAAAATAGAACCGACTTCAGTTGGAAATTGCTCTAAAAAGTAAAAAATAATTTTTTTCTTTGAACCATTACACACATTTTTCTTTGAACCATTTGTACCATTACACATTCGTGTAATGGTACAAATATTCTGCTTTTAATTTTCAATGGTTTCTCCGAAAAATGTTGGCAAAATATGGTTAAATATCATTTGACCAATCGTTTTTGCGCCGACTTCAAAACTTATGTTTAAAAGTAGTTTCGATGGTGTTCAAAGAAAAAAATTATTTTTTACTTTTTAGAGCAATTTCCAACTGAAGTCGGTTCTATTTTTTTCCAAAATTATTTTATTTTATTCTTTTTAGTGTAAGTGTACTAATGAAATAAGGTAATGTTTCCATTCCGGAACTTCACCTAATTTTCTTAAGTAAATGCTCCATAAAATAAACTGAAAAAAAAAGGAAGATACTATCAACGTGTCTAAAATTATAAACGATTGACACTAAAAAATAATCTTTGTTATTCTCTGGTATTTATTTGTGTACTAGCTTAATCAAAGCCATTTAAATATCAACGGTTTGTCAACTAATTTATATTTCAAAGCAATTCTAGTTTCTCGTTGTTCAGAAGATTTTAACACATACTACGTACGTTACCGCTAATGAGTTTCATGTTAGATTTAGTTAAGCCTTGGTTCAAATTTTTCATCATGATTACTATTAATATTGCTGTTGCGAGGCAAAAAATTTTTGCAACAATGGATTGAAAGTTTAATCATTTAATGGGGAAATGACATGAAATTTACTGTTTTTCATAATAACTTTTTTTCTAGTGAACAAATATCGTTATATGAGTACATGGTACCTAAGTTACACCATTTCCTATCGCTTTAAAAGAAAATCGTCCAAATCGGTTCAGTAGATCAGCTGTTATGTGCGAACAAACAAACAAAAAAAAAAACATACGCTTTGAATTGATAACCTCCTCCTTTGTTGAAGTCGGTTAAAAAAGAACAATCATGATAGAGAAAATTCACTAAATCTCAGGAGTTAAATTAGTCAAAAAACTTTCAAGTAAGAATAAAAATTATGAAACACAAGGGGAAAAAAATCAGAAGTTAACTTATAACAGAAATATGAGTGACCCTTTGCTCAGTAAGTTTAAATTCCAAGAAGTATTTTTTCTCTTTACAATAAGGGTCTGGTTTTCTCTATGAGCTTGAGTCAAAGAATACTAGTCATTCTTCCTTCTTATCACAATCTCAAGTATAATCTCACTGCAAGTGTTAATGGCCATTTAATAAAGCTTGTAGAAAGATAAGTTTTTTTTTTTAAATTCATTATTGTAATAATTTAAGCTTCGCTATTTTTCTTCAACAACTTCTGGGGGAAGGGGGCGGGAGGTTGCAAGGTGCATTTCTTAAATTATTTTCACTTTTAAAGCTACCATTCAGACACTTTTCAAGAATTTAATTGATTAAAAATATATTTTTTTAAAACATTTCAAGAAAGGTTTAAAAATTTGAGAAAATTTGCAAAAGATGGCTACAGGAGAGAAAGGGGACTGACTCCTGCTTGCATTAAATGTAGTGATGTGCCGGGTCGGGAAAAATGCAGATCCGCGGATACGGATCATTACTGTCGAGATCCGCAGATACGGATATAGACTTCCTCCCCTTATTAAACTCCGAGCTCCTTAGATTCCCCTCCTCCCCCACTCTGATATCCAAATCATCAGCATGTTTTTCTGTGCCCTAACCCAGGAGGGAAAAAAGAACTCTGACGGAGATATAGTTTCTGTTATTCTTTTCCAACAGTTGAAGAGGGGGAAGTGATGAGTTTCGGTCGCATGCCCCTTCATTCTAGGATAGGCGTTGACTAATAAATCCGCCTTGAATCAAATCCAAAAGCAAAAAGTAAGAGCAATTGACCTTGAGAGTTGCAACAGCAAATCTAAAATCTTTGCGAAAACGAAGTAGCCATACTGTAGAGACTCAGGTCTACTCCCCCGCATTCTCTCCCCAATGAGTTTTTTTTTTTTTTTTTTTTCTATGTACATCATAACATTGAATTAGGATATTCGTACTACTCTACAAATTCAGTTTGCTCAAAGCTGACTACACGAAATATTTCAATTTATTCAGCACATTTTCTCGTTGTTTTGTTTTAAGTGTGACATGTGCAGCATTAAGTTGGTGTTAAAACTAACTGCACACACTTTCTTAAAATGATTATTTCAATTAAAATATCATGGAAATTTCAATTTCAATCTCATTACAAATAATTTAATCAATACTGAACATTTGTACTTCATACACTTTACATTCGTTCTTAATTCATACCTATAAAGCATAAAAAAAATTATTTTTAGAACTTAATTGTATTTTATCTGTTTTAAGAATTTCAAAAAAAAAAAAAAATAATAATAATAATGATGCAAAAGATCCGTTTGAGATCCGCCAAAAAGAAACGGTTCCGGATCTATTTTTTCCTGTGGAGCTACGTGGATACGGATATCCGGCGCATCACTAATTAAATGTTCAATTGTTTTTTTATAATTAAATTTGTTCTTGCAATTTTACTATTTATTACTAATTCGTAAGTACAACTTTGTTTAAATTTACCTCTTATTTAGTCTATATTATCTATTACAAAACCATCCAATTTTCAAATTAAAACCTACAATACTTAGTTTCAGCTAATCAGTGAGCAGGATATACTATAATACTTTACAGTTGAGGAGCTATTTACCATAAAATTGTGCAATGTACAATATTGTAGGAAACATAGTTGTAACTAAAAGTAGATTTTGCCAAAAATAAATAATTTTCAATTCTAGTCGCTTGCATTCAGAAACAAGACTGCAACAATATCTTGTAAATATGCGTGCTGCTTATAAGAGATGAATGCAAGTTAGATAAAAAGAAAACGTTTTCCTTGAGTAGAGTCAAGGGTAAATTTTGTGATTAAAATTTATTTTCTGCACTCTAAAATTTGATATTCTTTAAGGAAAAGAGATTCGGTGATAATAAATCAATACAAAAATAAATATTAAAATTAAATTGTAATAAAGTAAAGGGTCATTCCATAGAAATGTCAACCTCAGCCTAAAAAATAAAAGTACCTTAAAGACTTAACTGTGACCTATCATTTTATTCAACATACTTTCTAGTATATGAATGTAGCAAAAATTTTGAAAACTCCATTTTGGTGTTTATGTTGGAGCTCTGTAAGTACATGGCTGCAGAAAAGTCTTAGTAAACCCTAAAAACATTGGTCATTGTTTTCGTGCATATTGTTAGAATTTCTGTGAATTTTTAGAAGAACTGCGCTTCTTATGAAAGTTTAGAGTTATATCTGATTGAATTAACAGCTTTTTTCATTCAGTTTATAGGATAAGCATTTTAATTATCTTCATTATTTCACTTTCTTAACTTATGTTACGTTAGTCACAAAAATGCAATGTTTTCTATTTTAAAACTGAACTAAAAATAATTAAATACCATAGCTCTTTATTTTCTTATGTCTGTATCATATCTACTTGAAAATCCTAAAATATTTATTTTAGAGATATTTAATAGAAAAATATTAGTGTGACTAACGTAACATTTTAGGTGTGTGACTAACGTAACAGTTTGAATGTGACTATCGTAACAGTTTGAATGTGACTATGATAACAATTAAAAAAAAAAAGATTAATGTAGCTTAACGCTTAACTATTTTAGTGTTTATTTAAATTTCCAGTTAAGAGTAAATAAATATATCAAATTAATTTGAAATATTTGAGGCAAAATAGCTCTTTTGACTGCTTCAGAACGGAAAAGAAGAAGTCGGGCGAATCAGAGCCTCTATAAAATTCGGATGAAAGAGAAATTGCAAAAACATTAATGCTTTCTTTACGAAAAAACGCAATTTCGGGTATGAAGTTAAAAGAGGAAGAAAGAGAAGCCTCAAAATAATTAAAATAAGTAAGATGGTTGCAAAGAAACAAACTACTATTTCCTCCATATCTGCAAAATCTCCTTTTCTCACAAGGCAAGCACTGGAAAAGGCAACGAAGAAATATGGAAAAAAAGCTTTAGCCAACAGTCCCTGAAAGAAAGTTATATCTATCCCAAAGCTGGCATCAGGTATTGCAGTTAATGTAGAAAATCCTAAATCCCATAGACACTCGTTAAGTTTGTCGGATAATACAAAACATTTTATCAACGGATAATAAACTGCTCATTTATAAGTCCTGTTTAAGACCCATTATTACTTATGGAGCGCCCATCTGGGCTACTTCTGCAATTTCTAATTTTAACCGAATTGAGAACCTTCAGAGGACAATGGTCAGAGCTGCCTGCGATCCTCCCTGGTACATTCGTACAGATAAATTAGTGGAAGAAGTTGGCATCCCGATTCTCCGTGACTTCTGCAAAAAGCTCGCCAAGAAATTTCACACTAACATCCCTCGTGTGGGCAATCCCCTTCTGGACAACCTGCCATTGTATGACCCGTTGGATCCAGCAAATTCTCGCAGGCCTCGTGCTCTGCTAGCCTAGTATCAATGTCGAGGTGGGGTCTGTGGATCCGCTGTGGGTCCACTCTCCCCACTTCACAGCTCGATTTATTTCTTATGCACTCTGGCTGGGAGCCTTTTGCTTCTCTATTTTATTTAATTTAATTTATTTATTTATTCTTTTTATTATTCCTATTTTAATACTGTTTTATTTTATTATTATTTTGAATTCGTGAAAAAAAAAAAAGAAAGAACAAAGGGAAAATTTAAAACTATTTATTTGTACATGCATTAAAACAAACAAACAAAACAATGAAAAAGAAACGAAATTTGTACAACTATCTTTTTGTATATTAGTCTGGTACTCTCGTGAGAGGAAGTCAATACCCTCGTGCATCCACGCAATCAATCCTGCGATGAACAATAGCCATGTCCCCATCCGGGGAAACCTTCAATAACAGCAAACTGGAGGATGAGGGGCTGAGCCCCGGGAGCCTCAAGCTTCAAAATTTTATTCATTTCGTGGCAATACAAAACAATAATTTTAAAAATGACACCAGCGTCTTTTTTTTTTTTTTTTTTCTTCCTCTTTTCCAGAAGAAGTGGCTGTTGCTTGCTATGAGCGCAAACCTGGCGACTTCTAGGTAAATGATGTTTACAAATCTTTACACAGGCGGAATAATATCCGCTGGTCCTAAAATCAGTCAGAAGCAAGCGCAAGGAAAAAAAAAAGTGTTCGTTCCGTAGTACGATGATAAAACGATGGGAAAACTTAGTTGATATTGACCCTGCACAGCAACAACAGATTTGGCGTTTTTTAAGTGCTGACTAACAATAACTGCGCGCCCGTGCGTGCGTGTGGGAAGCAGATTGCTCTTTATTTGCTTTAATTTTTTTTCATAAAATTTATTTTCCCTGACTTTTCGAACTTTTTCGAATTTCCCTGACTTTTCCCTGATTTCCCGGTTCTGTCGCCACCCTGCTCAGGCAACCCTGGCTTTTTCCCGGTGAAAATGCTTTGGGACCTTACTTGGCACGTTTTCGAAAAGTCACCAACTGGCGCGTTTTTGCGTGTCTCGCGGAATTGAAAGCTCCGAGAGAAACTACGTAAAATAGTCAGGGTTACCACGCTTGGCACGCCTATCGCCCATTTAGCGAGAAAAGGGTATCTAAAGCACAGATTAACCAAATATGGTATCAATTGCGTTATTGCATCGTTCTTTTTAAAGTGTTTCATTTCGGAAAATGTATTGTTTTGTTTTTAAAACTAGGAAAGGAAACCTTCTTCTTTTAAACTTTGGTAAGATTTCTGTTGGTTTCTGTGAGCAACAAAATTGTTCTTATTTTCTCTTTTGGCTTATTTTTGTGCATCTCCCCTTGGGGTTGCATTCGAATGTTCCAAGGGGGTGTTTTACCCCTTTTATGGAGTAAATCAGTGCTCATTTCAATGCAGACAAAAGTGATATGGATTGGCACGACCACTTGGCGATATATCGCCAAGCTTTTGGTCGCCAAGTATTTGCCGCCAATTTGGCGACATCGCCAAGTTGGTGAAAAAAATTGTTTTCTTTTTTTATTTGGTCTCAATTTGGCGATATTTTGCGAAAAATCCACTGAATGATGTTAAAATCGGCGAATATTTAGGGGATTAATCATTGTAAAACATTTTTTTGCATTGATTCGTGGCAAACTAGGGATATAAATGTTTGAACTGTTATCTTGCTCACTCCAAGCACTATTTTAGCACTTAAGGCATCTACTAAGAAATTTACACATAAAAATAAGTAGCGTGGGGTCCATACCAGATTTTTATATCATACTTTGAAGGAATTATAGTTGAATTACAACTAAAATAGAGCATTTTTTCTGCTATATCAATTATTTCACAAATGAATTTTAATTTTATACCACGGGCAAAGCCGTGCGGGTACCGCTAGTCAATTAATAAGTAGTCAAGTTTAAAGCGATTAAGCCTAATAAATGATTAAATATAAAATCCATTCTTGGAAACCGTCGTTGCTATGAAACAGTAATAACAATGATAATGAGCATTTTGAATGAAGGCTTAACTAAATCAAACACGAAACTCATAAGCGGGCCACTTACGTAATATTTTTATCGCTAGCTACTTGTAATATTTTGAAACATTCATTTGTTGAAAAGCCATCTACTTATATTAAAAACCAATTATCTATCTTTCTTTCTATCTTTCATTCTAACTATCTATCTACGTCACGCTTCTCTCCCCTGAACGCCAATGAACTGAAAGTCGAACCAGGTACCGATAGGTAGGTAATTTTTCAGGCTTCATTAGTTTCAATTTATATAATTATACGATTTTAATTGGCGAAGATATCAATTAATAAGTAGTCAAGTTTAAAGCGATTAAGCCTAATAAATGATTAAATATGAAATCCATTTTTGCAAAACGTCGTTGCTATGAAACAGTAATAACAATGATAATGAGAATTCTGAATGAAGGCTTAACTAAATCAAACAGGAAACTCATTAGCGGGTTACTTACGTAGTAGGGGTGCGACATCGAAGGCAAAACATCGATGTTTCAAGACATCGATGTTTCGAAATTAAGACATCGATGGTATTGATACATCGACCAAAAAACATCGATATTCTCAAACATCGATGTTTCAAAACATCGATCTATTTTTAGAAAAATTACTTGCACATTTAAATATATAGTAATACAGTAACTCCCCAATACATTGTGCCTTTTTTACCACTTAATTAGATTTATCTTTTGTCTCCTGAAAAACATCAACCGTATGATATCGATGTCAATTATAGAAAACTTTTTTAGTGACATAGATACTGCAACTGTTGATTAACTGCATAACTTTTCTTAAGCGCCTATTTTTATGAAACTTTTTTTGCTGAAATGTAGAACACCGTTATCGAAAAAAATTTCTAATGCAAAAGAAAAACAACGATGTTTAAAAATCGTTGACCGTAAATCATCGGTAGTAATTTCAAAAAAAAAAAAAAAAAAACTATTTTAATACGATAGATATTGCAACTGTTAAAGATGAATCCTTTTTATTCATATTTATATTGCTTTTTGCTGAAGACATCGAAACATCGAGCAGACATCGAAAGAAAAAAAACATCGAACTTCGAAACAGTGGTCACAGGGCGAGGACTGCTGATGGTCTTCGAAAAGGTGAGAAAGGTGACAAATTTTAAAACAAAGGTGACTAAAAAGTGACAGAAAAGTAACTAAAAGGTGACCAAAAGTAATTTGTTAAGAATTCAAAAAAAAAGAAAACGGTTATCCTTTTTTCTGACTTAGCCAAAATAGCCTCTACATACTATTTTAAAAGACTTAGATTCTGAACATGAATATGATAGCGCTGGAAGTAACAAAATAAACTGTTTTAGGACATTTTTTAAAAAAAACTTTCAGTGTAAACTCTATGTTATGTTCAAAGATTTTTCTTTAACTCGTAACAGGGGAGGTGAAAAAGTAGGACGTAACAGGGGACGTGCGGTCTCAGAGACCGCGCTACTTTCAGATTTTTTAAAAATCGTGTAATAAAGATACGATCATGCAATTTCTCAGAGATATTCTTTGAACTTTTATTTGCACGGAAAAATATATGTTTTTGAGTTTAAATTGAAACATACCTTTTCCGAGAAAATTTCGCGAGGGATCCAAGATTTTTCGAGAAAAAGCATATGTTGCGGTAAACATTTTACTACGGATAATAAAATCCATCATGTTATTCATCAATGATTTTATATTAGTTATTTAATACTTACAGAGCATTTTAATACCAGAAAATTGAATATAACATATTACTGAAATTTTTTGACAACACCTTAACTATTAGCATATCGCGTCGTGTTTTCGGTAATAACTGAGTCCTCATCATCCCTAAAACACTCAGGACGAAGTTTTTGCAAACATTCTAAACAATTCTCAACTTTATCTGGAGTATTTTGCATCTCTCGCGCATAACGCGAATCAGATTAATAAACGCATCTCCGCAAACCTAACGTTAGAACTACGCGTCATTACTGCCGAAAATTGTAACGTTGAAGGGGAGGTGCGGTCTCACAGACCGCTACTGAAGAAAACTATTAAATTTCTACCAAATCCACATGCCAAAGGATGTTGATGAGACAGGATGATATTCAGGGCATCAAAACAAGAAGCTACTGGGAAAAACAGGTCATTTGGACTCAAAATGTATAAAGGATGAATGGTTTAAATACGTGTGCGGTCTGTGTGACCGCACCTCCCCCGTTACGGGTTAAAATCAATAGTTTAGTCAACAGTGCAGCATAGCTAGCAACAAAGCCAATAGGATGCTTGGGTTTATAAATAGATCTAGTTCAAATAAATCTAAGAAGGTTCTTCTGCCTTTATATAGAAGTTTGGAAAGACCTCATTTAGAGTATGTATGCTGTTCAGTTTTGGTCTCCTTATCTTAAGAAAGATATTAATTTATTGGAAAGGGTACAAAGGAGGGCTACAAGGTTAGTGAAAGGATTTTCTAATTTAGACTATGATTCCATACTTAGAATGCTTAACATGTATAGTCTTGAGCAAAGGAGAACCAGAGGGGACATGATTCAGTTGTTTAAATTTATCAAAATGAAAGATGTTATAGGGTTAAATTCTTGCACAGAAAGCAGGACAAGGGGTCATTGTTATAAGCTGTTTAAATCTCAGGCTAACATGGAGATTCGGAAAAATTACTATTTTAGCAGAGTAGTGGGAACTTGGAATAGTTTACCGGAAGAGGCTGTAAGATATTATCATTTAACTGTAACTGTAAAGTAATAACGTGTAACTGTATTTGTAACTGTATGATATGTAAATAATAAACCGGTAACCTCTCACGCAGAACAGCATGGTTCTTGTGTACGTGAATTGACTAGACATCAATTATCTAGCCAATACACGACAGATGGCGACGAGAAGTAGTAATTTCGGCAAAGAACCCATGATGCAAAAACCAAAAGTCTCCATGAACTTTTGAAAAGGTAGGAAACGAACTTTCTTCCCTTGTGTTGTTCTCCATTGAACTGTAAGCGTTAGAAACGAACTTTCACCTCTTCTATTGTTGAAATAATTCGATATTATTCAATACAAAATGTCTGAGGAAAACAGAGATAAGGTTATTGAGAAACTAATTGAACAAAATAATGCATTAATGGAAATGTTGAAAACTCAAAGTAAAATCGAAACTACTGCAAATCCTCAAAGCAAGAACGTAAATGTTCAATTTGAGAAATATGATGATTCTGCTGAGTCATGGGATTCATACATCGACAGATTTACAGCTTTTTTGGATGTTCAGAACATTCCAGAGGACAAACGAGGAAAAGTATTTATTTCTTGTTTATCACCGAAACTGTTTACTTTATTGAAGAGTCTTATCGCGCCAGCTAAGCCTGCAGATAAGAATTTTGAAGAATTACGAACAACTCTAAGCCAACATTTAAATCCTAAGCCTTTAAAGATCCCTGCACGTCATGCATTTCTTAATAGGAAACAGCTAGAAAGCGAAACAATTTCGTGTTATTTGGCTGAACTACGTACACTAGCAGTTCCGTGCGCATATCCGGACGAGCTACTCAACATCATGCTACGGGATGTGTTCGTTAGTGGGTTGAGGAATAGCCAAATTCTCAACAGAATTTTTGAAGAAAAAGATGACATTGATTTAGAAGCAACCTTATACATAGCTCTGGCTATGGAAAAGGCGTTTCAAGGGGCTAAAGATTTAATTGGAAATGAGAAAGTAATTTCTGTGAATGCTGTGAAATCCAAACCGCCTAAAGAATATCAAAAGAAAAAAGTAGCGAATACACAACAATGTTATCGCTGTGGGAAAACCAACCACTCAAGCTTTAAGTGTAAATTCAAGGAGAGTACTTGCAATTACTGTAAGAAACAAGGACATTTGCAGAAAGTGTGCTTTAAATTTAAGCATGACAACAAAAATACTCCTAAGAAAAATAAACAAATTATTGTCACTGATGAAGAACAGGAGAGTGAAGCAGAACCACTTCCATTCTACACAATGCAATTAAAGGGCAAAGAAATCAGAACGCCAATTCTTTAGGACATTAAAATTGATGGTTATCCAATAAAGATGGAGTTAGACACTGGTGCTGCAATCTCGACGATGAGTATCCAGAATTTCCGCAAGATTTCAAAGAAACCACTTTTGCCTTGCAAAGTTATTCTCAAATCTTATACGGGGGATACCATTACTCCTTTGGGACAAGTGGAAGTTGAGGCCGAATACCAAAACCAGAAAAAGAAAGTCAAACTTTTCATTCTGAAAGAAAATCTAGATACTATTTTTGGCAGAGAATGGCTTTATTCTTTCCAAATTAACTGGAATTTTGTGAAATCAATCAAATCTGAAAATGTGGGTAAAGAACACAACAAAAGATTGGTTTCGTTGCTGAATAAATACAAGGAAATTTTTGACGAAGAACTAGGTGCAATAAAAAATTTCGAGTGCAAATTAGAACTCAAGCCAAAAGTTCAACCTGTTTTTATCAAAGCCAGAAGTGTTCCTTTTTCTTTGAAAAGCAGAATTGAAAATGAAATAGAGAGATTAGAAAAGCAAGGAATAATAGAAAAAATCGACGCATCAGAATGGGCTACTCCTGTGGTTCCAGTAGTCTAAAAGGATGGTTCCATACGATTGTGTGCAGATTATTCAGTCACATTAAATCCGAATTTGATAGTTCAGCAACATCCTTTACCAAGATCGGAAGAAGTTTTTTCATCCTTAAACGGAGGTGTGCAATTTTCGAAAATCGATTTCAGCCAAGCCTATCTCCAAATGAAGGTACATAAAGATAGCCAAAAATTATTGACTATCAATACTCATAAAGGTCTATATTCCTGTAAACGTCTTATGTTTGGATTGAATTGTGCCCCAGTAATCTGGCAGAAGTATGTAGACAATTTATTTTGTGGATTGGAAGGAATCAAGGCATTCATGGACGATGTTAAGAGTGACGGGACCAGACGATGAATCTCACTTTTCCAGGTTAGAAAGATTTTTTCAAATTTGTAAAGATAATAATCTAAAAATAAATTTGAAGAAGAGTGAATTCTTCAAAGATGAAATAAATTTTCTTGGTCACAAGATAAATTCCTCTGGCATCCAGAAAACAAATGAAAAAGTAGAAGCAATTTTGAACGTTCCTGTTCCAACAAATGTACAAGAACTTAAAAGTTTTTTAGGACTAGTTAATTTTTATGGTAAATTCTGTGAAAAGCTCGCAACCTTAGCTTATCCACTCAACAACCTAACCAAAAAGGAGACTAAATGGAATTGGTCAAAGAAATGTCAAGCATCTTTTGATGCGATTAAAAGCGAAATTTGTTCCGACAGGATACTAATGCACTACGACCCAAGTTTATCCTTAGTCTTGGCGACAGATGCCTCACCGGTTGGATTAGGTGCCGTACTTTCACATAGATTACCAGATGGGACTGAACGACCTATTTCTTTTGCTTCGAAAACGCTGTCGAAGACGGAAATTAGGTACTCCCAAATAGACAAAGAGGCACTTGGAATCTCTTGGGGTGTTAAGAAATTTTACTTGTATCTCAAAGGTAGAAGATTCATTTTGATTACAGATCACAAACCCCTAACACAGATTTTCGGGTCAAAGAAAGGATTGCCAGTTATGTCAGCAACAAGACTCTTACACTATGCACTACATTTGCAGTCTTTTGATTTTAATATAGAATATCGCAACAGTAAGGACAACAGCAATGCGGATTGTCTGTCAAGATTACCTCTTAAATCTGAAGAATTAAATGTAATAGATGACATCTCAATGTTTCAAATCTCACAGATTGAGACACTCCCGGTGACAGCTAAAGAACTGGAAAAAGCAACCCGTGATGATGCAAAACTAGGCCCACTTTTACAAGAATTGAAATTGGGTGCCGATTTGAAGGGGAAGGAGCAATCCTACAGTCTGGAGTCCGGTTGCATTTTCTATGGTTAAAGAGTCTGCGTTCCGAAAAATTTGCAAAGTAGGATTTTGGAGGAACTACATGCTGGTCACATTGGCATGGTGAAAATGAAAGCAATAGCTCGCTCATTCGTGTATTGGGAGAATATTGATCAAGACATTGAAAGAATGGCCAGGAACTGTGGTGAATGTGTGCGATATCACAACAACCCACAAAAATCCAAAGTCCATTATTGGGAATACCCATCCAAGCCATGGGAGAGAATACATGTAGATTTTGCGGGTCCATTCATGGATAGCATGTTTTTTATCATAGTGGACGCTCATTCCAAATGGATAGAGGTTTTTCCTATGAGATCTACTATATCCTCCAACACGATTGAAATTCTGCGAGATTGTTTCTCACGTTATGGACTTCCTATAACATTGGTTAGTGACAATGGCCCACAGTTTACTTCAGATGAATTCCAGTATTTCATGAACAGCTGTGGGATAAAGCACAGAACATGCGCTCCTTTTAAACCATCAAGTAATGGGCAAGCAGAGAGATATGTGTTTTCCCTGAAACAGTCTTTACGCTCACTTCGAAATTTCCCTGGATCCTTAAGACAAAAATTGGCAATATTTCTCACACAATATGGAAAAGCTCCAAACAGTACAACAGGCCAGAGTCCTTCAATGCTTTTTCTCAAGAGAGAAATACGAACAAGAATTGATCTTGTGAAGCCAGAACTTAAGAAAGAAATCGAAGATAAACAAAGGGGAAATAGCATATATTTCAGAGATCGAGTTTTTGGAATTGGAGACAAAGTTGCAGTCAGGAATTACAGTGCTCCAAACCGTAAATGGGTTTTCGGCAACATTGTATCGAGAGATGGACAGCTACATTATACTATATTAGTTGATGGAGTTTTGATCAGACGTCACATTGACCAAATTCGACCAGCTGGTAATTTCCCAACAGAATATCAACAGTACAACCCAAATCAATTTTATCCTTCCAGAGGCTCAGAAAGTTACAAGGGTTCATCTGCTCCAGCTGCAAGCACAGATCAATCTAGTGATTCTACACAGGAATCACCCAGTGAAAGTTTATCTGATGATCCTTCCACACCATCCTCACCTGCTCAGCCAACTGCTACAACTCCACCGTCGAATCCAGTTCCAGTGGTTACCCCTGAAACCACAACATCACTGAGACGATCCTCTAGAATTCGCAAAGCACCAGATAGACTGAACTTGTAAATTTTGTATATATTCTTCTATTCTTCAAAATGGGTGGAGGAAGTTGTAAGATATTATCATTTAACTGTAACTGTAAAGTAATAACGTGTAACTGTATTTGTAACTGTATGATATGTAAATAATAAACCGGTAACCTCTCACGCAGAACAGCATGGTTCTTGTGTACATGAATTGACTAGACATCAATTATCTATCCAATACACGACAGAGGCGGTAAGGAGCAAGGGAGTAGATAGTTTTAAGAGGGCCATTGATCTTCATTGGGGTCTATAATTTGACTAGGACCAGCCCAGTTGGGCCCAGAGTCTGTTGCTGGTCGTCACATTTGTATTGTATTTGCAATTAAATTAACACCTGAAATTATGAAGTAAAGATAATGACAATGTATTTAATGAACATTTTTTTTTTCATATTTTTAATAGCTCATTGCAAAATTATTGGCATTCTTTTTCTTGTTTCTTTGCAAATACAAAGCATAAATGTTCACTAAAAAGTATTGACAATAGAGAATGAGTGAGAAAATAAAATTTGAAAAACCAGAAACTTTAATTGAAGTATAAAACTGAAGATATTATTTCATATGAATAAAAGTGTAATGTCTTTTGTTTGGGGGGTGGGGGGGAGGGGTGTTCTGAAAATATACAATGGCACATGTCCAATACTGAAGAGAGAAAACTTTTATATCATATTTTAAGTCTTGTGAGCACTGTGCTATGAAAATGTTTTTTTTTTCTTTTTAATTTTACCAAATCCTTACATACATCAGCAAATTTCCTGTTAAACTTATAAAAAACTTCTTTCCAATGCATTAGTAATTTACTAATGTGAGAGCTACAAGAAGTAATTTTAAATGAAGTTATTAAAAAATCATAATAACTAATGTTATTACAAAAAAGTTAAAAAAATGTAAAATATTTACAGGATACTGAAAAATTGAAACCTTACACATGACATGCAATAATAGTTTTAAAAATTTAACTCAAACAGCATAGAATTTTAAAATTCATAAAAAAAAAAAAAATTACACAATTTTCTGCAGAGCGAAATATAAAGAATCCTCCAACAGAAAATATGCATTTATTTCATTAAAAAGCGATTTTCAATGTTGGCGGTTCATTTCTGAATTTCTACCAGTCGTGGAAGGCATAGCAACGGTTCGTCAACTCATATGTCACAGCGAGCTATCACTTAGCAAGATTGCTTAGCAACGATATTGAAATTTTGAAACTAGACATTTTTTTTTTAACTGAGAGGCCTATAAAGAATAGTAATAAAAATAGTATGCAGATTTGTGTAAATGCAGATTTGTAATGTGGAGGTTAGACATTGAAAAACTGGTGCCCTTAAACCTACCTCTAACATTGTGAACATATTTGATACTCAGTACTATTAGAAACTGAAATATATTATTCGGAATCATCAGTGAATCTTAAATAATAAAATTATCTTAACAGGAGTCAAAATTGTGCATTTCAAATATAACGTTTACAAAAAAGTTTTACATTATGAAAAACAATAAGAATCTCTAAAGTTTGAAAATAACAACTTGAAATAAACGTAATAATATCACATAGATTATCAATATTTGTAAAAAAACACAGCAATATTAAATGTAAAAAGCACATAGTAAAAAGAACTTCTGAAAATGAGAAATAAAAAAAAACCTGTAAATTAAAAAAAAGGTGTTTCCCAAATAAGTTCTTTCTTCCCGATATTTTCTTTTTTGCATTTTTTCTGCAAATTAAAGCGTATTTTTTCCAATGATGCCTTACACACATGCTTCACTTGTGGTATGGCATAGAAAAAGCATTTGTTAGAACTTGAAACTAAATTTGAAAAGGGATGAAAACAGCAGCCAGTTTTTTCTTTGGGGAAGGTGGGGGGGGTAGAGCAGAAAAGAGATAAGAACATAACAGTAAAGATAAAAACTTTGACCCTGTTTCTCTATGCAAATCACCAACAGAATTTTGTTTCAAGAACAAAAAAAAAAAAAAAACCCCTGCCAAATATCCTTGGAATAGGTGCACCTGTTTTTTTGTTTCCTCTTGAAACTTTTAAACAGTTTCTTCTGAAAGGTTTTGTTTTGTGAATGAGCCACAGTTGAAACACTTTTTTTAATGGTTGAATGACAGATTTTTGCCTTTTTTTTTAAATTCCATTTATTTTCAGGTAAAAAAAAGAATATTCATACTTTTCAAAAATTTTATGAATCAAAAATGGATTTTTGTAAAACACATTTCAAAAAAGGTTTAAAAAGGTGACTAAAATTCCAGAAGGTGACGAAAATTTCAAAAGGTGACTAAAGGTGAGAAAGGTGACTGAGTCCTCGCCCTGTGGTCATTAAAACACATCGACCTTAAAACATCGATGGTAACTGTCAAAAACGTCTTCTAACGAGATTGATAGTGTAACGGCTGATAAACGATATAACTTTTGGCAAGGCTACACTAGATAGCGTTTTATACAGGCTTCTTCATTTGATCAAAATCCTTAGGATAAAAACGGAGGTCCTTTTCCAGCGACATCTATCGAATTTTATGGTAACTAACATTTCTACAAATCAAATAATAAAAGACAAAATTAAAAGTTAATTTGTTGGCGACCATTTTACAATTTGGCATTCAATTCTATTTTAGTATATTTTAACGTTATTTAATAGCTCGTTCGATTTGTTGCTATATTCTGCATTTTAACGGCTTATTTTAATTAGTTAGCGAATTATTTTTCATTGTAATTGATTCTAATTATTAATTAACTATGAAACGACACTGGCACCGCAGAGCGATAAATGGCGATTTTGGAACGATAGTTTCATCAAAACTTTTGATGAGTTTAGATGGTCAAATTAATTTATTTGGCGATTTTTTTTACATTTTAATGGAAGTTCTCCGTAAAGCTTTTGAGAATATTTCAATAACCGAGATCTTTGGTAGTATGTACGTTTCAGTTATAGGTACGTTTTTTAACTTGGCGATGTATTTTCTTACCACCTAAGCGAAGATTAAAATTTTAAGCTTGCATCGTCTTCTTTTCTCTTATTTTGCATTTTAATTTAAATTTCAATGATAATAATGGCTCGATATATTTATTAAACTTGTTATGTTACATGCTAATGGAGCTTTTGAAGTTGATTTGGCGAGTTTTTTAATAAGAATTCTCACATTATTTCGCAGCTTTTTTTCAGTTGGCCCATTATTTTACTTTCAAGTATTAAACGTATGTGTGAAATTAGAAACAAAAAAGGGAAGATTTCGGTGATTGGAAGTCTGGTTATCTTTCACTATTGGCGTTAAATCTTTGTGTCCAATTTATGAGCGAGGGAAATACTTCCTTTGCAAAAAAAATAAATAAAGAGCAACAAAATAAAGTAATTATCACCAAAAATTTGGCAACCACAGCAGATTCCCAATTATCGAAATATTATCAATGTGTGAAATTTAACATAAAAAGAACATTACCTTTTAATGTTGTGTAAATGAAAACAAAATTTTACAGTTGGTCGTCGTAATATTGTAGTTTTGTTTATTTTTTTCGTACTTGTATTGCTCTTTAGTACCAACCGATTATATTCGTTTTTACTAAAGAAATTAATATGTTTTGTTGTCAATCGTCTTTCGTTGAACACCATCGCTTCATTAGTGTACATTTCATTCTGGGGCATCAAAATGAAATGTCTCTACGAATAGATTCGCCATTTATCGCTCTGATGGGTCAACGCTATCAAAATGAACATCTGAGCTTTTGCGTAGCAATTAAGATCGTGTCAGCAACAGTAATGAAACAAAATAGTAAATAGAACAATATTATTTCATTGCTACATTTTTATTTATCGGCTGCGAAGAAAAGCGTATATTTTATAAATGCAGAGATGTCAAAATTGAACGCCATTGCTATATGTTGCTAATTCGAAGAAAGTAAACAATGAATGAATGTCGTATGACTGAATCATGAGTTGCGACCAACTTTACCTGAAAAGGGAATTTATTTCTCCTAAAAAGCAGTACTAAGAGGGCCTTCGGCATCAATTCACTCTGTACTCCACTTCAGTTAACTACATCAATATTTTTTAACCCTAAAAGATAGGATAAACGTCACTTTTTACAGCAGAAACAACATGCTAATAAATGTAAACAAACATTTGGGAGGTCCTTGTTCAGCGCTCTCTAGCGGGCAAATCTTTACCATTGATGTTTTGAGTAATGAAGAAGCCTGTATAAAACGCTATCTAGTGTAGCCTTGCTTTTGGCCGCATATCTTGATGATTTTTTTTTTTTTTTTTTTTTTGCTGAAATATAAAACATTCGCATAAAAAACTATAATGAAATAAATAAAATTAAAAAAAATGGCGAAAGCAAATTCGAAATGTTTATGAAACATCGAGAGCAAAACATCGCTAATAATCGTAGAGAAATGTTTTCTAATGAGATTAATACTGAAACTTTTTATTAAGGATGAAAACTTCTTCATACGTCTGCATATTGTATATATTTTTATCAATCTTTTTTTGCTGGATTATAAAACATCAACATCGAAAAAAACATCGATGTTGGCAAAACATCGACCCTCAAACATCGATGGTAAAAACATCTGATGTTTTAGCAAAAACATCGATGTTTCCAAAACATCGACATCGATGTCGCAGCCCTATTACGTAGTATTTTTATCGCTAGCTACTTGTAATATTTTGAAACATTCATTTGTTGAAAAGCCATCTACTTATATTAAAAACTGAGTATCTATGTCTGCTTTTTTTCTTTTAAGCGAGCTGAACTTACTGAAACTTTCCTCACCATCTTGAAAGCGCGAAGCATCTCAATAATTCGAATGATTTTTTTTATATAAGAAAAAAGTAAAGGCGTGAAGCGCCTGTTAGCGAGCTGCCTTGGCGGGGAGTAGTTTCTTGAAATTTTCTTCACTACTTTCAAGGCACGAAGTGCCCGTGCAACGCCGGGCCACGTGCGTGGTATGTCTTGAAATCGAATGAACATTAAATTATATCAAATAATATAACTTCAACATGAGGTAAAAGTTAGAGAGGGGGGACGTTATGCATCAACATGCCGCAGGAAGCTAATCTAGCTGCCCTGGCAGCTAGTCTACTTATATTAAAAACTGAGTATCTTTCTAACTATCTTTCTTTCTATGTCACGCTTCTTTCTCCTGAACGGCAATGAACTGAAAGTCGAACCAGGTACCGATAGATAGGTAATTTTTCAGGCTTCATTAGTTTCAATTTATATAATTATACGATTTTAATTAGCGAAGATATCAATTAATAAGTAGTCAAATTTAAAGCGATTAAGCCTAATAAATGATTAAATATGAAATCCATTGTTGCATTGCAAAATGTGGTTGCTATGAAACAGTAATAAAAATGATAATGAGAATTTTGAATGAAGGCTTAACTAAATCAAACACGAAACTCATAAGCGGGCGACTTACGTAGTATTTTTATCGCTAGCTACTTGTAATATTTTGAAACATTCATTTGTTGAAAAGCCATCTACTTATGTTAAAAATTGAGTGTCTATGTCTGCTTCTTTCCCTTGAGCGAGCAGAACTTGCTGTAACTTTCCTCACCATTTTGAAGGCACGAAGCATCTCATTTATTCGAATGATTTTTTTGATGCAGGAAAAAGTGAAGGCGTGAAGCGCCTGTTACCGAGCCGCCTTGGCGGGGAGTAGTTTCTTGAAACATTCTTTACTACTTTAAAGGCGAGAAGTACCCGTGCAACGCCGGGCCGCGCAGCTAGCTGCTTGGGCATTAGTGGGCCACGTACGTAGTATGTCTTAAAATCTTATGAAAATTGAATTATATCAAATAATATCACATCAGAATGAGGTAAGATTTGGGTGGCGGGGGGGATATTATGCATCAACATGCCGCAGGAAGCTAATCTAGCTGCCCTGGCAGGTAGTAAATAAATAAAAATATACATAAAATTATTAAAATAATAATAAATATATAAATAAATAAAAATATGCAACATAATAAGTTTAAAAAAAGGAAAAATTAATGTAATTATCAACAATATTAGCCATAATAATTTTTTTAAAATTTATCTATTGTTTGTTATTCGATGGTTCCGTTAGTCACGTTACGTTAGTCACACTCCATTTTCAGCAAAAGTGACTTTTAAGACTAAAAAAATTCTAAATTTAATAAATGTGATATATATTTTTAAAAGCTAACATTCCGTATTTTTCAAATATATAAGTCAATTTTTAGTACTTGCTTAACTTTCAGAAATTTTTGCCTCATAACATGAACATTATTTTTCAAGGTTGCAAAACTGTTACGTTAGTCACACTGCTATTTTGGTTGAAAAAATATCTGTTGTCAGTAATTTTATTTTAAATCCTTAGCAGAAATAATACATGTACACCATGTACATTGCCAATCCACCAACACAGCAAAAAATTATTTTTTATCCTTTAAGTTACAGGTGAAATGAGTTATAAAATCAGCTCTGAATGTTATGTTAGTCACGATGGAATGACCCTAAATAACAAAGTTTAACGCTAAAATGCTATGAGAAGCCAAACGTTAATATACATATATATATATATATTTAAATTTGTATAAGCTGTGAACAAAAAAGAAAACATTACAATGAAGACTACAATTATATTTTTTGGTTTTTAATAAAAATATGATGCAATTTTACATCAGTTGGTTTAAGGTTACAGTTTTATATGAAAGAATGCTAACAAGATAATATTTACAGAAAAACTAAATATGTGTGAATGTGAATGATTAAAACATGTAAGTAGAAACTCATATGTGAAAAATATTTACTTATAACAATCTTTTTGACCAGCCTGTTTCAAAAAAAAAAAAAAAAAACTAGAAATACATCTTCCTTTGGTATTAAATGTCACTTAAATCCAAAATGAGAAGAAATATGATTAAGCAGATACTCATCAATTGTCAGGTTCAACAAACGCTCTTCATATTGTGTCATTACTGTGTCTGATTCACTAATACTCTTTTTCTTCTCAGGCATTTTATGGCCGCTTTCATCAATCTCTTCATTTTGATTTGATTCAGTATAGGAACAACTAGCAAAGGAGGCTGTCTCACCTGAATCTGCTGCATCATGCTCTACTGAAGTTGTGCCTTGTAACACATTTTCTTCCAAACCTTCAGGGCCAGTAACTCTATTTGCAAACTTTTCATTTACTGGTGGACTCGAAATACTGACGGTTCTGCTTGTGCTTTCAACAGGATTTGTTTCTGCTGGAAATACACATTTCCCTACCAAAGTTACATTAGCATTTACTCTATTTGTAGACTTCTCAGCTGCAGATGGACTCGAAATACCGGCAGCTATGCCTGTGCTTTGAGCAACATTAAAGCTATTCGTAGACTTCTCAGCTGCTGATGGACTCGAAATACCGGCAGCTATGCCTGTGCTTTGAGCAGCATGAAATCTATTAGTAGACTTCTCAGCTGCTGCTAGACTCGAAATACCGGCAGCTATGCCTGTGCTTTGAGCAGCATGAAATCTATTAGTAGACATCTCAGCTGCTGCTAGACTCGAAATACCGGCAGCTATGCCTGTGCTTTGAGCAACATTAAAGCTATTCGTAGACTTCTCAGCTGCTGATGGACTCGAAATACCGGCAGCTATGCCTGTGCTTTGAACAGCATGAAATCTATTAGTAGACATCTCAGCTGCTGCTAGACTCGAAATACCGGCAGCTATGCCAGTGCTTTGAGCAACATGAACTCTATTGGTAGATGGACTCAAAATACTGGCAGCTGTGCTTATGCTTTGAGAAAGATTTGTTTCAAATTTGTTTCCTCCAGAAACACTCGGGCTATTTTTTGCTGTAAATCTATAAATCCGTTGATTTTGAACAACATTCTCTTCATCATTGTCATCAGAAAGTGTTATTTCTGGAATTTCAGAGCTGCAAGGCATGTTATTAGTTGAAAATAGTTCCCCGAATTTGGTTATAACCCCCATTTGATCCAGAGTTTCGAAACAAAGCATATGAATTGTGTGGCGTTCGATTTCTGGGTTAGAATCTTTGAAAGATGTGAGAGTGCGTCCTAAATCATTGTATTCCAACCACTGGTTTGAATCAGGATTTCTAAACCAAGTGACAAAATGAGGAACCAGACCCGATTTCGTTAAAGTGATAACACCGGAAAGGTGATATGTGCGTGAACCAACTTTAAAATCCATCTGCTCAAGGACACCTTCCCCAGCGCCATTTTCAAAATGAAACAACAAACAAGGAGGCAAAGAGTGATAGTAAAGGAACATTTTCTGATTTGGAATTTTACATGCCGGACAAGCACATAGCGATACCGGATTAGAGCCGTCGAAACTCTCCACCTTTGTTAAAGTTATCACCGACTTCTTATGGGTCCCTCTTCTCACAGTTTTACAATTCTTGCATTCCAAATTACGACTGAATGATGTCTCAAAAAGTTTCTGTGCTTTTGGATCACTGCCGATCAAGTTCATTATAGCATTAAAAGTAGAGTCCGGCTTGCCCTCTTTACACTTCAGCAAAGGTTGCAAGTATGTATGAGCAAGTCCTTGCACAAGCTTTACTTCCTCTGCTGCGACAAGAAGTCTAGCTTCATTTAAAGGGTGCAGAGGGTCATGTATGTACATCATTATATTTCGAAAACGTTCCAAAATTTTCACCAGGGGAGTATCATTTTTAGATTTTAAATTGCAATATAAAGTTTTGTTATTGAGCAACAAGGCTAATGCACAATTTAACCAGCAGTTGTTCGATTTATTTTCAAACAAGACATAATATCGTAAATAAAATTGTTCACTCATGCTTAAAGGCAGCTTAGTAACATCTTCAATGTCAGATTCACCTGACGTTTTAATCTCATTTAATTGCAAATTAGAAACTTGCTCGTCGGAATACATGTCTTGAAATTGGCTTTCAAAATCTAATCCTGTATTACTAAACATGGTGCAGTATTCACGCAGGAAAAGGAGCAGAAATTACCTCAGAAGACTTTCCTCATTCACTTTTCAATAGATACACCTAAACACAGAAAATAAGAACATTGTCAAGAAAAGAAAAAAAAAAAAATCATGCTTAAACTAAAAACAAGAAGTTTAACAATCTCTTGTTAAAGAAAAATTTAATCAAAAAAGAGGGGGGGGGGAGAGATATATGCAATAAACCTTTGCTTTTGGTGCAATTTAATACTTTATGATTCGGAAATAAGCTTTTTTTTTTATAAATGTTTCGAAAGTTAGAAATCTATTATTATCAGGGGTGATTGTGAGTTCATGAAAAAATACCTGAAAGTTTGAACGAGAAAATGTGCGTGTGTGTTGGGGGGGGGGGGGGGGACTTTTTTTTTTAAAACCAAGGGCCTTGTTGCTTAAGCATGCCTAATATTATAATTGTACATATTTAATAATAAATTGCCATTCATAAACAAACAAGACACATTTCATATATTCGAAAAGTTTTAAATAGTTTTTAGTAAAATATTGTGCAATGCATTTAATTAAATTATACACGAGTAATAAAGTTACTTTTGAGCTGGTGTTGTACAAATTATCTCCAAAAAATATTTTAAAGATAAAATAAAGGTTGAACAGAATTATTGTTGGTTGTGCGAAAATATTAATGTAACATAGTTAATGAAAGTTGCATTTGTTATTGGAAATTTGGAAAGGAATTTATCTAGATGTAGTACCTATAAGTCTCCCAATCAATCAGTGGCGTAATCTAGGGGGGGCATAGGGGGGCAAGTGCCCCCCTACTTTTTTTGGTCCAGGGGCAGAGTTATTATTTTGCCCCCCTAGTTTTTAAGGGAAATTTTTTTTTAAATTGTTCGTCAAATGATGCATAGCTTATTTTCAAACGAGAAAAAATGTAATTTCCTAAATGTAACCATTGTAGGAAAAGACGGGACACAATACAATACAATACAATACAATACAAATGCGACGACCAGCAGCAAGCTCTGGGCCCAACTGGGCTGGTCCTACTCAAATTAAAGACCCCAATGAAGATCAATGGCCCTCTTAAAGCTACCTACTCCATTGCTCCTTACCGCCTCTTCCAGTAAACTGTTCCAAGTTCCCACTTTTTTAACACAGAGACAGTCTCGGTACAAGGAAACAACCTCTCTTCCTGATAGCAAGCCCCCACCCCCTTTTCCTTGGAAACTGCTTTTAAGCAATAAATAGGGTCTGATTTTATCCATAAGACCTTCCTAGACACACATGGTCAAACAAGGGGCCCTAAAAGGACAAAATCTGTTTAATTTACGTTGCTTAAGGTATCTTTGAAAAAAGCAATTTGAACGAAAAAAGATGATAAAATTGCATAATAAAACAATACTTGTAGCTGATACTTGAAAGTTTTTTGGCAAATTTAATTGATGTTTTTCTTTTTCAATTTCTTTTTATTATTTTGTAAAGAAACATTTATATGACATTTTTTAAAATAAATGCTACAGTACAGTCTCCCCCTCCCACCTCGACTCTGATTCAGATTAGCTCTCTCTCTGTTTTTACTTCCCTTTTTTTTTCTTTTTTTTTTTAATTGCAACATTGACAATCCGCTGTAGTTATTTAGATGTAGCCGAAGCCCGGAATACAGTTCTGATTCCATTGATTCTACAGTTTAAGCTGACCTACGGTGGGCATGATTCCCTTGAGAGCCGGCTCCCGAGTTAACGCTCAAGGTGGTGTTTCAGCTTTGACGGTGCCTTGGATCCTTGATGGTTTCGTGGAAGTCAGTCCCTTTAAAGTTGTGAGAAGGACTTGAAGTTTATCTTGGTATAAAGAGTTAAGATAGTGTTCTTTAACATCTGTCATTATTTATGGAAGCTATTGGCTATTGTTAGTTTCTTCCACTATTATATGGATCAGACTAAGATCTAGATCAGACCACCATGGAAGGCGTATGGGAATGTCTAACCCTTTCCCGCTATTTTTTCACTCAAGTTATGAATAACTGGACGCCGCAGACAACAAAAATTTCTCATGAATGGAAAGGTACAGCTACTTGACTTTGTCGGATTACCTTTGTCGGGTTATTTCTATAGGTAATCCGGTAACCTTTAGTACTTCATTTATCACTTCACAATATGTACGTGTGTTGTCGGAGTGCCTTTGTCAGTTGTCTGATTATTAATTAAGTTAATTTTTATTGCTTTACTATGCATGTGTGTGGTATACCGCAAAACTAGGAGGCGTGTACAGACTATCTGTCTCCGGTTAATTAGCAAATAGAATGTCTAGTCTATCTGAGCATTTGTCACAGCAACATATATCCCACCAATCGAAAAAATTGTCCTTAAAAAGATGCACGCCTACACCTTGAGCCCCTGTTAGTTAGGATACGCTGATGAAACTAATTTTGAATTTTGATTGGAAAAAGAGTCCACTTGTTGATTCGGTTCACTTTTATCTCTTAACATTTTGTCTAAATATTTACAGTCACCAAAAATAAATTATAACAACGTATTAAAAATGGTCAAGGAAACAAAGTATCTTAAAAAATCTTAGAACAGATCAAGAGTTTGAAAATTTGTGGAAAACTACTTCCGATCTTTCTACAGCTAAGGGATTTAAACCTCCTCACATTCAAAGACACAAGCGTGTGCCCCAGAAATTAGGAGGCGGAGATAAACAATCTACAACTACTCCGAAAGACCACTATAGAATCGAAAATTATTTTAAAGTTTTAGATGTAATTATTAATGAAATTGAGAAATTGTGGCGTTTTCAGATGTCTTGACAGAAAATGAACCCAGAATCCAAAGTTTGGAACTGATTTCCAATTTCTACGGTTTAAATTTAGAAGAAATCAAAGCTCAAGTTCAAATTTTTAATCGCATATTTAAAAGCTCAACAGAGACGGATAACTTGGAAAACAAAATCAAATACATTAAGTAACACGATATAAGAAATGGATTTATAAGTCTTCATACATTGTATAAAACTTCCTTATGCATACCAATGAACACCGCATCAAGTGAAAGAAGCTTTTCTTCATTAAAAAGACTCAAAACGTATCTGCGCTGCACAACAGGGCAAGAAAGATTATCAGACCTTGCGTTATTGAACATTGAAAGGGACATTATAATAGATAATGATGCTGTCATCAATGCATTTTCTTCAAAGGCAGAGATGAAAGGAAGGCGCCTTACCCTTCATTAGTGCTTGGTTGAATATGTTTTTTTTTGTTAGATTTATACTTGTTTTCACGGTTAATATATTTAATTTGTAAATTTAAACTAATTTTTATTTCCTTTTTGCTGTTCGTTAATACATGTAACTTTTGATTACACATTTTATTTTATAGCTTTTGATATTCCTGACTTGTTGCGCACGTTATGACTCAGTGTATGTAAATTTGATTCTTAGAGCAGAGATTTTTTGTATAGCATGGATTAAAAAACCAGTAAGAACTGAGATTGATTTTAGAAATCGATAAGATTTCAAGACCTACCTGTTAAAAAAAATGGAAAGAATAAATTTTTAGTTTAGGAATACGGAATGGTTGTTGCCAAACATATTGAGTTTTTCAGTGCAATAAATTTTATTGGTTGAAATACAGTTTCGATTCGACGAGTTATTTCACATTCTATGTTTATCACCCAGCTTTTCAATTTTTTTGAATCTTAATTGATTCAGCTTTAACCCTTTAAAGATGTTGGTTTCGAATCCTTGTGAAAGAAAATTTTTCTTCCAAATGTTACCATTGCTAATAAGACCTTTTGCTCCCAACAATGGTTAAATCAATATCGCTTTTACTAATTTATGTTTCCTGAATTCATTAAGATTAGTAAATGTACTTCCAAAAGTTGACCGAATGAATGAAGAATGCCTATTTCACATGTGAAATTTTAGCAACTAATCCCTCTGTAGGTTTTCTTTAAGATGTACTCTCAGTAACAGAGAGTAAGATGTACTCTTCTCGTCTCTGTTGCCTTGTTCTGTTTTTAAAATATTTAACACATACATTTCGTAAAAAGTTTTTCGATTTTTTGATTTTAATATTGTCATCATCATCATCATCATTATTACTATTTGTTTATTTATTTATTTTTATTATGATTATTTTATTATCATTTTTTTTTTTTTGAAAAAGTACATTTTGCGTTATTTTAACTGAAAAAAGAAACCCTTACAAAAAGTTTGCCCCCCACTTTTCGAGGCCAAATTACGCCTATGCAATCAATACAATATGACCAGAGTCAAAGATTTCATACTTATTAACACTGAATTGAAATACTATTTAAAGATGTTATGTATGGGTTAAAAAACATAAATTGTTGTAACAAAAATAAAATTCAGCCAGAGATTAAGCATTTAAGTTCTTGACATTTTACACTAACAGAGCATGGAATTTTGTTTATAACTCCTGTTTTAATGATTTAATTAAAATAAAAAGATATGTAATTTGCTTGCCTTTCAACAAAGAATAGCAAGCATCGAAAATGCGAAACGATGACTATTATAAATAATTATCGGTATAATCACCGAAAATTCAAGAAAGGGAAAAAAAATCTGGATTAAAAATATCTTATTTCCGGTATTTTCGAGCATGAAAATACCAAAATCAATCATGAAAATACCGGAAATCCGGTAAAACATCGGAACACAATCACTCCTGTTTACAGATAAATCAAACATTTTTGAACAAAACAAAATGTTAATATCTTTCTTCAGGTTGTAATTGTATGCAGCATATCCACTGCCCACGTATAAATTGAACTACCCATATTTCACAGTTGTTAGTCAGGGTTGGCAAGGTTTCGAAGGTAAAAACCCTGCTTTCCTCTATAAAACTGTTGAAAAGTGCCAATGTCTGTCTTGCGAATTTTGTGTGGTACTGGTAATTAACAGGGGTGATTGTGAGTTCACAAAAAAAATACCTGAAAGTTTTAAAGAAAAAGTGGGGGGGGGGGGGGGGGGAGTGTTTTTTTAAAACCAAGGCCCCTATTACTAAGCACACCTAGTAATAATTAATTTCCTTTCATAAACTAACACATTTCATATATTCAAATAGTTTTTAGTCAAAATATTGTACATGCATTTAATTAAATTGTAAATGAGTAATAAAGTTACTTTTGAGCTGGTGATGAGCAATTATCTTCAAAAAAATATTTTAAGGCGAAAGCAAAAGTCTAACAGAATTGCTATTTGTTGTGCGAAAGCATTTATAAAGCAATGAAAGTTGCATTTGTTACATTTCATTTATTTGTCTCCTAACTAAGGGGAATAAGCATCAAAAGTGAGAAAAATTCGATTCTCATATCGAATGCAAATAAGGTAATTTAGTAAGGTTAAAAAAAACACTTAGAATTTACATCTGAACATTTCTATTTGATGAATATTATTAATAATTATCGGCATAATCATCGAAAATTCAAAAAAGAAAAAAAATCCGGAGGTGGGAAGATAAAAGCATAATTTAAAATATTTTACTTCCGGTATTTTCGAATATGAAAATACCGGAATCTATCATGAAAATACCGGAAATCCGGTAAAATACTGGAACACAATCACCCCTGTACTTAAAGAATGTTTCACCTTTCAGGAAAAAAAATAATCTTATTCTCAAGATAATCTTATTGATTCTGCAAATAAAAAAAGTACTTTCATTTTACTGATTTCCCAAAATAACATAATCCATATCAAGAGATTGGATTTCCTAAAGCACAGGTTTTTCTACTTAAGGCATTCAACAACTGAAGAAAAAAAAAGTCTTAAATTTAAGGCTGGCAGTAATAATGTTCAAAACTAAAAAAAGTGACAACCTTCTTTTAAAAAATGCTCAGAAAGGGTAAACATTGAAATACAATTACTTTCATGATTTGCGAAAGAGTAATCTTGCCATTTTTGAAAGGAAATTAAAGAATTAATCTCCATTAAAAAAAAATAAATAAACTAATTCATAATTTAATCAAGTATTAAAAAATAAATTATTAAATCTATCATTATAGACAGACCTCTTTAAACAAATTTTTTTGATATCAGACCATACATATTTTAGCAAAACATTACTGCAGTTGAAAAGAGTTTTGTAGTTAAAATCAGTGCTTAATTTTTTTTCTTACCAAAGATGATTTACTATACTAGACCAACTTAATTTGACACTGACGTCACTACCCGCGGAGCCAATAAGAGCTCTCAAGCAGTTAGCGATCTCCTCTAATTTGCTAAGTAGGCTGTGACGTTTTATCTAGCTCGTTTTTCATAGGCTAACGTCACGCTGATGTTACAATGTTAGTGTCAAGAAACCTTGCAGTGTAGTATAATATTTTATGATTTTGTTGATGTAAACAAAACAAAAAGGATTATCATTTGAAATTTGTCAACTGAGCCAAAGTCTCAACAATCGAAAATCCATCCCCAAACTTGCAAAACACATATTGGAAAGGGTTGGGTGATGATATTTGAAATTTTTCTGAAGTCAAAAAGTCACAAGACAAGCTTAAAATTTTCAATTAAATGTAAAAGGATCTGATGACAAAATAAACCAGACAATTAAATAATGAGAAGGCCATAATATTAAAAAATATGCACAAGATTGTACAGGTAGTTCAAATTTAAAATTTATGCCTTTTTGTAAGGAGAAACAAAATTTTTGTGTAAAAAACAAGTTATTCAAATTAAACTTACTTGTGTCAATATCGTAGGCTTGAATGCCATTTATAAATATTAAATTTCCTTTGCCTTGCGAAATGATAATCAAAATAAATCAGAAATTGTTCCATTGCTTGCGTTTTATTTTGGCATTTCATAGAATGCCTAGAAAATGCAAGAAATCTGAAGCGTGACATACATTGGCGGCTAATTTTAGGCATTCTATGTATTATAATTATTGCTATTATATATAACTCCTGTTTTCTAGGAAATTTTTCAGCAATTTTGGGAATTTACATTTTGGTAAATTCAACTTAGGTACAAGATCAGTTTAATGAGCGAAAAAAAGTAAAAATCATGAGCTGAAGTTTTTGACAGAAACTTCAAATCTTACACAAAATATACATAACGTGGAAGCAAAAATGCCTTTGCGCTCCTTTAGAAATATTTTTCCTCTTAAACTTTGAGTGTATCTCAAAGTGGGAGAAATTCTTGTACTTTGGAACCAGATGAATGCTAGTACAAAATTGATAGCTCTTATGTTTGTAAGCATACATGTGATTACTTTCAAAACAATTTGGCTGAAAATATTTGACATGTTGCGATTAGTTGGTTTGACGTGCAAAAGTGCTATTAAATGCAATTTTAATTTAGTAAAAAATTAATATAATAAAATTAAATTTAGTAAAAAATTGTATTATAATTTTTTATTTTTAACTTTTATCATTTTGGTTTCTCTAACTCTATTTCATTCCATTCAATTTTTTAGTTTTTCAAATAGAAATTTCTAACCAAAACCAAGCAAACGAAGAAGGATCGCCTCCCATTATCTTCGTCTAGAGATCGTGAAAATTTTAAATGGAATGAAAATTTTAGGGATCGGAACTATGTTTTGCCAATCAAATTGGCTGCTTTCCGCCAATTGGCTGAAGAATCACATGTATGTGTAGGGCACAAATTGTAGAACAGTTAGCAAACAGTGCAATATTTGTATTTTTAATGTAGACTTTTTGAAGAGAATTAAAAATATTTTTTGCTGCATCAAAGATCTCATTCTGTAGCTTATAACAGTTACTGTGTTAGCTACATTTTCCCTACTATGCTGATAGCAAAACTAAAAAAGACCATTGATGGTACCTTTGACATTCAAAATGCGAGGAAGCTTTAAAGTCCGTTAAACCAGAAGAATTTACACTGGAGCAAGGTTGGCAAGATTTTTGACAAAGCTTTATTGTGATTTTTCTTCTTTTGACTAAAGTAATGAAATGAATATTGAGACGTTTCATGCTACAAACTAAATAACCATAATTTTAAAAAAGGATAATTAGTTTTGAAATATGTATATCAACAATTCATCCTCTTTCAGTCTAGGATTTATTGTTTTTTAATTATTATTTAAACATGTATCAATTTTTATGAGCTGCCCAGCATATTTGAGTGAAAAAATGACTGTTAGGAAGTCTCTGAATGAAAAAAAGACTATAAATGAGAACAAAATGACACAGCAGCAACAATCGAAAACAGTATGATTTCAAAAACGCTTTGCGATAAAGATTTAAAATTTTCCCAGAGTTGGAAATTTATAAGAAACATCCAGTTTCAGAGTTATGGAATGATGTGCTAAAAATAATAATTCAACATTTGTATCAATTTACGATTCATTATAGAGTTAAATGTGTCTATAAGGGTAATCCTTTAACTAAAATAGGTGGTATTGTTGGCTCCGCTTATAAATACTGTTGGTTCCAAAAAATATTATTCGATTAAGTGCGTTTTTTGTTAAAGCAGGGATATTTAACATTGCATCTATGGCATGGGGAAATATTCGGTTTATATTCGTTACCCAATCAAGTGGATGCGACAGTAAAGCTTTGCCGTTAACTGTAGACAATATTAATCAAATTTTGAATGTTCAAGTTGAAAAACTAGAGTCAGTTTTATTTAATTACAAGGAAAATAATAATTGAAATAGTGAAGCCAATGTTAAGTATATTACAACAAAATTAGATGAATTTTGTGATCAGATGTTCACCATATTTGCTGAATTTTTCTGTGATGTTTCATTTAACTTCACCTCAAGCCTATAAATTTGGGTGAGGAATGGGATATTTAACGTTACTACATCTACCAACACCAACACTTAAAAGAATTAACTCAAAATTAAATGCAAACTCAATTGAAGATTTAATAGTTGTAACCTTTTGAAATATGAGCACATAAAATTTAGCAGTCTTAAATGTGAAGACATTCATGTTTCATTGCTGTATTTTCTGGCCAATAATCCGTGGATTATCTGTTAAAAAAGTGGAATTTTTTTTTTGTGGTGTGGATTAAATGCTGTTGTGTATTATACAAGATTTTTTTTCGCGAGATAATAAAACTTTCAATCCAAAAACCACAGATGGCAGCACGAGTCTGAAAATCAACTACAGCTTATTTGAGTAATTCCTATTGCACATGCTTGAAGTGCAGAGAGAGGGAGAGGAGAAAAGCAGTGCACAGAGTAGTCTGTTTCAACAAATTGCTGAATTAAGGTAACCCAGAGCCACTACCGAAATAAAAATTGGCTGTCAAATTGTGTTAGCTACACTGCCTGAGAGTTCAAGTTGAACGCTATTGGAATGAGGCACAAGAGATAAAATCGTTTTATCACAAAGAAGTAAAAATAATGCATCTAACTGTTATTTGAAATTTATGCAAAAGAAAATAGTTTAGAAAAAAAAACGTTGCGTCTATAGGTCTTCTACAAAAAAATTTCAGTTATCATGAAAATGTACTAGTTTTACAATACTCAAACTTATATATCTAATAGAACTGATTGGAACGAGACCATATAATTAAACAAAATCAAGTACAAAACTGATATTTTAAGTGTAGTATCTAGGTTGCAAAAAAATACTACCAAAATATGAGCGGATAATAAGCTCCGCCATAGGGATTTAATGTGCCCAGAGAATTTGTTCGTTTCAACAAAAAATCGCGATGTGAGCTTTATCTGACTGAAAAATATGGTAATGATGGATGAGATACACACAGTGCGTTAGCAAACGCAATTTAAGCACTATGCAAATATTTGAATAAAAGGGAGGAAATCTTTTCAGCAGAATGCTTTCCATATTTGTACTGTAATGGTACCATG
>JAXGGA010013625.1:0-34638 GCA_038373865.1 Uloborus plumipes
TTAAACCACGAAAAGGAAAGAAAAATTTTCATTTCATTGAAATTATCAAAAGGTTATAGATATTGTTCCTCGTTGAAATTTATACTTAAAAAAACATCCAGACTAATTTGATTGTGGCAATATATTCTTCATTATTCACTTTGTATTTACTCAAATGATTCAAATGGTATTGCAAAGGAATTTATCTCAACATTTCGATTGGTTCAAATCTAATAAAAAAGGTCCTTTTTTCTTTACAACTAAGTTCAAATTAACTTAAAATTATAAAAAAGTTTGAACGAGATTAAAACAAACTATTAAACAGTACATTTGTCGTTGTTATTTAGAGCTGTTTAGGAATTTATTGTATTAGTAACCCTTCTATCCCAAATCAGTTCCAACTCCGAATCCACAGCACTTGCAGAGTTAAGAGATATGAACGAAAATGATCCATTCCGACTCCACAGAATGCATTTTTTATATTTTTCAAAAATTTTCCCGGGGGAGAAACCTTTTAACCCCCGAAAATTACTGATATTTCATACTCCATTAAAAATAGTCATTGCATAATTCTCCTCATCATCATACCTAACCCGCTTCAAGATCAATCAATCAAAAAAAAAGAGTGAAGAGAAAAGAAAGAAGATAGCATGAGGTGAAAAAACGAAGTTAAAAAGTCTACTCTGAATATATCTACTTATATTAAAAACTGAGTATCTTTCTAACTATCTTTCTAACTATCTTTTTTTCTAACTATCTTTCTTTCTAACTATCTTTCTATGTCACGCTTCTTTCTCCTGAACGCCAATGAACTGAAAGTCGAACCAGGTACCGACAGATAGGTAATTTTTCAAGCTTCATTAGTTTCAATCTATATAATTATACGATTTTAATTAGCGAAGATATCAATTAATAAGTAGTCAAGTTTAAAGCGATTAAGCCTAATAAATGATTAAATATGAAATCCATTCTTGCATTGCAAAACGTGGTTGCCATGCCATGAAACAATAATAAAAATGAAAATGAGAATTTTGAATGAAGGCTTAACTAAATCAAACACGAAACTTATAAGCGGGCGACTTACATAGTATTTTTATCGCTAGCTACTTGTAATATTTTGAAACATTCATTTGTTGAAGAGCCATCTACTTATATTAAAAACTGAGTATCAATGTCTGCTTTTTCTCCTTTGAGCGAGCTGAACCAAGGGCGGATCCAGCTTCTGGTTAAGGAGGGGGTCATTTTCGGAAAGGGGGGGGGGTCAAAGTGCAATTTTTGTGCAAAAATGGGGGGGTTTGGCAGTTTTTTCGTAAAATAAGTCCCAAAAATGCAATTTTTTGCTATATTTGGTCGGTTAAGGGGGGGGGTCATGATCCGCATGACCCCACTCTGGATCCGCGCCTGAGCTGAACTTACTGAAACTTTCCTCACCATCTTGAAGGCGCGAAGCATCTCAATAATTCGAATGATTTTTTTTATACAGGAAAAAAGTAAAGGCGTGAAGCGCCTGTTAGCGAGCCGCCTTGGCGGGGAGTAGTTTCTTGACATTTTCCTCACTACTTTCAGGGCACGAAGTGCCCGTGCAACGCCGGGCCACGTTCGTGGTACGTCTTGAAATCGAATGAACATTAAATTATATCAAATAAAACTTCAGAATGAGGTAAAAGTTAGAGAGGGGGGACGTTATGCATCAACATGCCGCAGGAAGCTAATCTAGCTGCCCTGGCAGCTAGTATCTACTTATATTAAAAACTGAGTATCTATCTTTCTATGTCACGCTTCTTTCTCCTGAACGCCAATGAACTGAAAGTCGAACCAGGTACCGATAGATAGGTAATTTTTCAGGCTTCATTAGTTTCAATCTATATGATTATACGATTTTAATTAGCGAAGATATCAATTAATAAGTAGTCAAGTTTAAAGCGATTAAGCCTAAAAAATGATTAAACGTCCAAGACATTTATTTCTTACCGTTGCCATTTGAATAAAAACGTTAATTAAATTATTGAACTGTTTAAAATTCCAAGATATTTATTTCCTACCGTTGCCATTTTGAATTAAAACGTTAATTAAATTATTGAACTATTTAAAATTCCAAGATATTTATTTCTTTCCGTTGCGATTTTAAATTAAAACGTTAATTAAATTGAACTTTTTAAAATGAAAGAGTGTTATTTTTTTCCATTGTCATTTTGAATGCGTGTTATAACAAAGTTCTAACAATTGTTTTTATTCTAATTATTAATGACATATTTTTTCTCTGGTGCCATTTTGAAAATGTGTTTTTAAATAAAATTGCAATTGCTGTTTTTAGAAGGGGCTTTTTTTGGCTGCGATCCAAATATTAAAAGAACTTTTTCGTTTAGAATTTTGCAATTAATTTTAGAAGAAAGCAGTTTGGAAATAATTTTTTTTTTGGAAAGGAATTTTATTTGTTATTTAGGGAGAGTGCTAAGTATGCGCTACTTGACATCGTCTTTATTTTTGAGGAAGCATGTGCAAATAATTCGATTGATTCTTTGATGCAGGAAAGCTTTTTAGCGAGCCGCTTTAGCGGGGAGTAGTTTATTAAACTTTTCCTTGGTACTGTAAAGGCGAGCCGCCTTGGCGGCGAGTAGTTTATTGAAACTTTCCTCGCTACTGTAAAGGCGAGCCGCCTTGACGGCGAGTAAACTGTTTAAACTTTTCTCATTACTTTAAAGGCGAGCCGCCTTGGTGGCGAGTAGTTTTCTCAAACTGCCTTCACTACATTACAGCCCGTGCAACGCCGGGCCACGCAGCTAGTCTACTTATATTAAAAACTGAGTATCTTTCTATCTTTCTTTCTAACTATCTTTCTATGTCACGCTTCTTTCTCCTGAACGCCAATGACCTGAAAGTCGAACCAGGTACCGATAGATAGGTAATTTTTCAGGCTTCATTAGTTTCAATTGATATAATTATACGATTTTAATTAGCGAAGATATCAATTAATAAGTAGTCAAGTTTAAAGCGATTAAGCCTAATAAATGATTAAATATGAAATCCATTTTTGCAAAACGTCGTTGCTATGAAACAGTGATAACAATGAGAATGAGAATTTAGAATGAAGGCTTAACTAAATCAAACACGAAACTCATAAGCGGGCCACTTACGTAGAATTTTTATCGCTAGCTACTGGTAATATTTTGAAACATTCATTTGTTGAAGCGCCATCTACTTATATTAACAAGAAGTTCTGTCAAGAACTAAATGAGCCTACTTTCCCGTACATCGACATCGGCATTCTCGCATCTGATCATTATTCTCTTGATTATCTGAGACTTAAAATTATGTCAAACGTACCTTTTTAGCACTTAGAGCTGATTTAGAAAAGCAAAATATACCCCTTTCATCAGATGAAATAGACACGTAAAAAGTAATTAACGAATAAATAAAGTTTTGTCGCACCTTTTAAAGAGTGTAACTGTTACAGTTCCTCCGTAGAAAAAATCCTCCATCGTTTTCAAAAAATAATAATAATAATAATAATAATAATAATAATAATAATAATAATAATAATAATAAAATAAATAAATAAATAAATAAAAGTACAAAGAGCATCAAAACACATTTTATCAAAGGAAGAAAAAAAAAAGAAAAAAAAACTCGTCCGTTAATAAAATGTCTCGAATTTCACTTTTAATCTGTTGCCAGTTGTTAAATATAAATAAAGAATAAAATGTTCTCGTGAATGAAAAATTTTTGTTACAAAAAAAAAAAAACATCGTCTGCCAAATAATAATAATAATAATAATAATAATAATAATAATAAATAAAATAAAACAAATGAATAAATAAACAAAAAATCGTCTGCACAGTCAGTAATTTTTTTTCTGATCCTGCATTTCCGCCATGTTTGCGGAGTCGGAGTCGGAATCAGAGTCCTCATAGAAGATTACTCAGAAAAGTACGTTACAAACATTATTTATCAAAACCATTTTCTTACAAAGTTAGTTTGAAGGAAATCCGACTTTAAGTTCAGGATCAACATTCAACTTAAATTCCCCGTAGACGCTAATGTTAATTTTTTTTCTGAACGGTTCAATATTGAACGAAAAATGGTTCAAATCAAAAAGCGGAATATGGGAATGTATGGGAAAGCCTCTCCGAGATCTTTCAAACAAAAAAAAGTTTATTCCATTCGGACGGTTTACTCAAAAGTTATTAGGTGGGGAAAGGTTGCTTGAACGGTTCAATGTTGAACGAAAAAGTGTTCAAATTGAAAATTTAAATACGGTAATGAAGTATCCTTGCTGAAATCCTTCGAACAAAAAAAATTTTATTTAAATCGGACTGTTCACTCAAAAGATATTAGGGGTGACAGCTTGATTGAGCGGTTCAATGTTGAACGAAAAATTGTTCAAATCGAAAATGTAGATACGGGAATGAAGTATCCTTGAAAAGATCTTTCGAACAAAAAAAAGTTTGTTCAAATCGGATTGTTCACTCAAAAGTTAGCATCGCGGGACCGGTTGTTTGAACGGTTCAAATTTGAACCAAAAATTGTCCAAATCGAAAAATCAAATATGGGAATGAGCTGCACTCGCTGAGATCTTTCGAACAAAAAAAAATTTATTCCATTCGGACGGTTCACTCAAAAGTTATTAGGTGGAGAAAGGTTGCTTAAACGGTTCAATGTTAAACCAAAAGTGTTCAAATTGAAAATTTAAATACGGTAATAAAGTATCCTTGCCGAGATGCTTCAAACAAAAAAAAGTTTGTTTAAATCGGACTGTTCATTCAAAAGTTATTAGGGGTGACAGCTTGATTGAGCGGTTCAATGTTGAACGAAAAATTGTTCAAATCGGAAATCTAAATACGGGAATGAAGTACCCTTGAAAAGTTCTTTCCAACAAAAAAAAGTTTGTTCAAATCGGACTGTTCATTAAAAAGTTAGTATCGCGGGACCGGTTTTTTGAACTGCTCAAAGTTGAACCAAAAATTGTTCAAATCAAAAAATCAAATATGGGAATGAGCTGTACTCGCCGAGATCTTTCCAACAAAAAAAAGTTTGTCCAAATCGGAATGTTCATTCAAAAGTTATTAGGGGGGGACAGACAGACCGACCGACCGACAGACCGACCGACCGACCGACCGACGCACAAATTCCCCATCTCAATACCCTACTTTCAAATTTTTAATTTTTTGATATTCATTTTACCTTTTTATTTTTTTAACTTGGCGATATTTTTTGGACTTGGCGATATTTTTTGGACTTGGCGATATTTTTTAGATGCATTAAGCTACTTTTAATACTTTTTTCGTCTTTCTTTTATTTTTAACGGGAAAGTAGGCTAAAAACTGAGTATCTATGTCTGCTTTTTTCCTTTGAGCGAGCTGAACTTACTGAAACTTTCCTCACCATCTTGAAGGCGTGAAGCATCTCAATAATTCGACTGATTTTTTTTTATATAGGAAAAAAGTAAAGGCGTGAAGCGCCTGTAAGCGAGCCGCCTTGGCGGGGAGTAGTTTCTTTAAATTTTTTTCTCACTACTTTCAGGGCACGAAGTGCCCGTGCAACGCCGGGCCACGTGCGTGGTATGTCTTGAAATCGAATTAACATTAAATTATATCAAATAATATAACTTCAGAATGAGGTAAAAGTTAGAGAGGGGGGACGTTATGCATCAACATGCCGCAGGAAGCTAATCTAGCTGCCCTGGCAGCTAGTAGGATTTTATTTTGTCACGTTGTTTTTGAATTTATTTATTGGGTTATATTTACGAACGATTTATTTCTTTTTTAACTTTAAGGCTACAGTGGACAAATAAAATTGATTTTTTTCAACTATTGATTTATATGTCTAAAACTTTGTGTGCTTGTATTATTGTATATTTACGACATCTAAAAGCATAAAAAAACACAAATTAGTGCAAAAACAATGAATATTTTTTTTCAAATTTCAAATTTAAACATTTTTTTAACAAAATTTCAAAATGTTCCAGGCGTCGCAATTTTTTTTCAAACTTTGAATTTCCACTTAATTTCCAATCATTAGGCATGGTGGCATAAAACAATGCATTACATGCAATGTTTTATGTGATAGTTTAAAAAAAATTGGCTGAAAATGAAAATTTATATGATTTTTTCAACTGAAAATTTTTATTTTCAGCCATCTTTTATAAACTATCTCATAAAACATTGCATGTAATGCATTGTTTTGTGCCACCATGCCTAATGATTGGAAATTAAGTGGAAATTCAAAGTTTGAAAAAAAATTGCGACGCCTGGAACATTTTGAAATTTTGTTAAAAAAATGTTTAAATTTGAAATTTGAAAAAAAATATTCATTGTTTTTGCACTAATTTGTGTTTTTTTATGCTTTTAGATGTCGTAAATATACAATAATACAAGCATACAAAGTTTTCGACATATAAATCAATAATTGAAAAAAATCGATTTTATTTGTCCACTGTAGCCTTAATCGTGGAGAGGGGAGAATTGTTTCCAGGGGCGGCAAAATTGCTAGGGCCGTGCCTGTATACGAGTACTAATTATAGTTAATATAGATAATTTTAAAATCTTCAGTTTTATTGCGCAGAGTTTAACGTGCGTTCTACTGACTTCAGATTCATTTCCTGGAAACAAAACAAATACTAGTAGAAATTCATATATTTCATCACAAAATTGTTCTTTCTGCCTTTGAAGCTAAAAATCGGCTGCCCTTGTGAAAACGAGTCTTGTGGCCTTCGTCTTTGGAAAACATTTGATAAAGTATTTCGACATTTTCAGAAAGTATTATTTCAACTATTAGTTAATATAAGAAAGTGGTGTAAGATTATGTAGCTTATAATAATTATTAACTATACATTATTAACAGTGTGTTATTATGCATACTTGTTTTTTCTTGCTGATAAATATAACTTCAAGTAAATTATTAATTTTACACTGCAAAAACTGAACTGTTGTTTTTTCAGTATAATACTGAAAGCAGAGGTTTCAGTTTAAAACTGTAAAATGCACAGCAATAAACTGTAAAACTTGTAATTTTAGTTTATTACCGTAAAATTAGCAATTTTACGATTTATTACTGTAAAATTACTACAAAACTAGTTGTATTATACTCTGAAAACAATATTTATTTTTACAGTGTAGAGATATTTTTCCTTAAGGTTTTAATAATTTAGTTGACTGCTCCGATATTATTAATTACATCCAATTTTCTGTCCCAAATAAGACTCTTAGGAGTCACTCATATTTTAAAAATGTTTTTACGAGATTTAACTATGTTGATATTTTTTGTCTGATATCTTTAAAACGTCACCTTATAATTTTAAGTCTACATGTTTTAAAATTTTAAAGGTATAATTTGTTTTAATTGTTATTGTATTTCTTTTACTGGATTTTTGCCACTGTAATTGGATTCATCTGCAGTATGCAATACTTTTTAAATAAATAAATAAATAAATGAATGGATGGATGATTCAATTTGCGAAAGTAAATAAATAAATGAATAGAAAGATATTCATGAAAATGAATTAAGGGAATGAATAAGTAAAAATAATGTATGAGAGCTAGAAATTTAAACTTCTTAAATCTATTTTTTTTATAAATTTTATTTCAGATTAACTAAATTGAAAGTGCAATTCCAAAATTTTGCACGGAAGTTATGTAAACAATACCTGAAACGATAAAGCTTGTTTTTTACGGGTCAATCCATGTGAGATCATACAGACCATGTTGCTCACTATTTTTGATTTTTAAAACTTTTTGCCTGTTAATTAACTGTTATATTGGGAGCATGAAACAATGGTTTAAAAAATTTTAAACCTTCAGAATTTTTTTTGGCAAGCACTTTTCAGTAGCTGCGGAAGCGACTTTTCGTGAAAAGAGTACTTTGTGAAGATGCTTATAACTTTTTTATTTATAAATACATCAAAATGATTTAAAAACCACTTGATTAAGCAAAAAATGATTTAAATTTCTATACCAGTTATTTTTCTGATAATTAGTAACAAATTTGTGTAAGATCGGCTTAAAAATAAGATTTTTTGAGTGAAATTTTACCTTTTTGGCATAAAAATATTAGTAGAAGGAATTAAGACTCACCCTTACTTTTTTTCCCTTGAATAGATATCTCATAGGACTATTCCCAGAAGTAGTGTGAAACATTTGAAGACAGTCCTTTTTTTATATATAATTTGTCAAACTTGGCATTTTGGAGAAAAAATGCTAACTTTGAGATTTAATATCTGAAAAGGGACTGAATGAAAATCTACAAAAATTTAACTGGATAACCTTCTTATAGTAGTAAATATGCAGCAAAAATGTTATGAGTGATATCGTTCTAGTTTTGGAGATATGGAGCCTCGAAGTTGGCTGAAAAATCGCATTTATTTTGACACCAAAAAATCATCACATAATGCAAAATTAATTATTCTCATAATATTAGATGAGTTTTTTGTGGTATAAACTAACCCTTTTACCAAAACATATAACATTTAAATTTATTTTCCATTTACAGAAAGAAATAATTTAAATATTATGCTTTTATAAATGCATTTTTTTCTACGTGTTAGTCACAAAAACATGATTTTCCACTCTAAAGCTGGGCTTTCACGGTCTTTATGCATCTAGTGAGAAAAGAAAAATTATAGTTTTAATCTAACCTACAACTCTTCATTCATTTTTAAAAGTTTAATGCGTTATAACCCCCCTACAACACCAAAAAGTCGCTCAAAATCCGAATTTAAGCTCTAGATCCTGCCATTTTCCGTGAGACTGCGTCTGTATAACAGCAGAAAATGGCGGACGTATTTTTGCGGAAAAGGGTAGGATCTAGAGCAGTGTTTCTCAACCTTTTCAAGCTCATCACCCTCTTCAAGATGCTGCCTGACACCTATCGCCCCCCCCCCCCTTCTTTTTTCTTCCTCGAAAAAAACCATAAAGTGAACATCTATAATATTAAAAATATAAGTACCTAACTTTAATTTGAAGTAAAATGTACGCAATAAAGATACTATGACTAATCACTTTGAAACTAAAAATATTAATGAATAAATAAAATACCTTTATTTTTTTCTTTCACGAAGCGAACTGATAGAATCATTTGAAGGGAAACATTTAACTAAGATCATTGATGTACTTATCAAAAAACAGAAGTACATTTTTCAAGAAATTATTTTCTTTTGTTCGCTGGAATCTGGGTAGTTAAAATCATTGAAACAAAAAATTGGAAGGAAAATAAATTGAAAATCTGAAAATTCATAAAATGACAGTGAATGATAAAATATTCACTAAGGTTAATCCGAGGTGCAAAGAGGAAGCGCTTGAACTTCAACTTGTTTCTTTCTTAACGTGTAATTAATTGTCTGAACACTGAACAAGCGGTTTCATACATATTTACAATTTCGGTTTTCATTACCCTTTTTTACTGCTATTTTCTCTTCTAAATACCCATCGCCCCCCTATCGCCCCTTAAGAATTTACCGCTCCTTTAGGTACTTATATTTTTAATATTATAGATGTTCACTTGCTCTAAATTATGGTTTTTTTCGAGAACGAAAAAAGAAGGGAGGGGGGGGGCGATAGGTGTCAGTCAGCATCTTGAAGGGGGTGATGAGCTTGAAAAGGTTGGGAAACACTGCTATAGATCCTACCCTTTTCCGCAAAAATACGTTCGCCATTTTCTGCTGTTATACAGACGCAGTCTCACGGAAAATGGCATGATCTAGAGCTTAAATTCGGATTTTGAGCGACTTTTTGGTGCTGTAGGTGGGTTTTAATGCTTTAAACTTTTAAAATGAATGACGAGTTGTAGGTTAGACTAAAACTATAATTGTTCTTTGCTCACTAGATGCATAAAGACCGTGAAAGCCCAGCTTTAGAGTGGGAAATCATGTTTTTGTGACTAACACGTAGAAAAAAATGCATTTATAAAAGCATAATATTTAAATTATTTCTTTCTGTAAATGGAAAATAAATTTAAATATTATATGTTTTGGTAAAAGGGTTAGTTTATACCACAAAAAACTCATCTAATATTATGAGAATAATTAATTTTGCATTATGTGATGATTTTTTGGTGTCAAAATAAATGCGATTTTTCAGCCAACTTCGAGGCTCCATATCTCCAAAACTAGAACGATATCACTCATAACATTTTTGCTGCATATTTACTACTATAAGAAGGTTATCCAGTTAAATTTTTGTAGATTTTCATTCAGTCCCTTTTCAGATATTAAATCTCAAAGTTAGCATTTTTTCTCCAAAATGCCAAGTTTGACAAATTATATAAAAAAAAGGACTGTCTTCAAATGTTTCACACTACTTCTGGGAATAGTCCTATGAGATATCTATTCAAGGGAAAAAAGTAAGGGGGAGTCTTAATTCCTTCTACTAATATTTTTATACCAAAAAGGTAAAATTTCACTCAAAAAATCTTATTTTTAAGCCGATCTTACACTAATTTGTTACTAATTATCAGAAAAATAACTGGTATAGAAATTTAGATCATTTTTTGCTTAATCAAGTGGTTTTTAAATCATTTTGATGTATTTATAAATAAAAAAGTTATAAGCATCTTCACAAAGTACTCTTTTCACGAAAAGTCACTTCCGCAGCTACTGAAAAGTGCTTGCCAAAAAAAATTCTGAAGGTTTAAAACTTTTTAAACCATTGTTTCATGCTCCCAATATAACAGTTAATTAACAGGCAAAAAGTTTTAAAAATCAAAAATAGTGAGCAACATTGTTTAGTTTTCCTGTATGATTTCGCATGGATTGACCCTTACCGAACTATTTCAGAACCTTCTTTGTCAGCAGAAAAAAAAAAATGGAAAAAAAAAAGTTTATTATGCACAAAATTTGAAGTTTGACAGCTACGAGCTCAATATCATTTAATTCTTTCAAACAAGCAAAAAAAGAAAAAGAGAGAAATATGTACTCATCATATGGATCCGAACTATAATTATTTCAAGCATTGTATCTTTCTTTTTTTTGCATGAATATTCATGAGAAAAATTTCACTTGAACTTAAGGTAGCGAAAATTCAAATTCGTTAGCTAGCTTCTTGTTCCCGTACGCGGGAAAAGAATAGAAAAGAAACAACAAAGTGTAACATTTTCTTGACCCACCCTATGTGTGTTACTCTCATTTGTGTGAATACAGTAGAACACCAAATATCTAAACTCCAATTATTCGAAAGGTCCAATTATCCCTTTCTTACTTTACGACTCACCACGCAGAATCGAAAACATCCCCCGAATGCATAATAGATCAAGGGCTAGGGAGAAAGGAGTAAATCAAGGCTAAGAGACAATAGAACACTAACCTTGCCTGGATAAACAGTAAAGGAACACAAATTGTATACATTTTTTTTAAGATCTACCTACTCGCTATTAGCTTTGATTTAAGCACAAATTTCCTATATTGAAAATATATTTCTTTTTTTTTTCATCAAGTCAGAATTATCTGAGTTTGCTTTTCCAATTGCATTAAGTAGCGACCTCGCTCCCCCCCCCCCTTTTAAAATGCTTCTGATACCATTCGTGCTGATTTTTATGCAAAATGATTCTCTATATATAACTGTAAATGTGAAACATGACCCCTATCTTAATGTGAAACATGACCCATTTTAACCCACGCAAGTTTAAATAACCCGAAAAATTCATTTCCGCTGTTTTTTTTTTTTCAACATTTTAGGAAGTTATGCTTGAAAATGTGTTCTATGCAGTAGATTAAAAACTTAATGTGTATTTCGATTTAATTTTCTTTAAATTAAAAGTTTTTATGATGAGCACTGTCAAGCTTATTTTAAGAAGAAGTAGAAGTTGCACCTTCTTTGCATATAAAATGTTGCCTGGTGTCAATAGTATATAAAAATGGCAACACAGAAAGAAAATAATACTTGCATATTTTTAAAATAATTTTCTAAAAAACCTAACCCATTTTACCCCACCTGACTCTAATTATTTATTGAACAGATAGATCATGTTTTTTTTTTTTTTCATATTTTCATATCTTTTTTTATTTCATTTACTTTGAGAATAAATCTGGTATATTTTGTTCACTAAACATTTGTAATTAATTTTAAATGATTTGTTGGAAGTATTTTGCAATTCAAAAATGATTAGCACCCATCTAAACTTTTGTATGTCAAAAAAAAACCCCTTCTTTTAAACACAGAAAAAAGGAGGGGGTGGGGGGTGGAGAAAGAATCCACAACTCAAAGTATAAAAGAGACGAAGTTCGAAGTTTAAATTTACTGCTCGATACTAAAGTTCATGTTAGACCTAGTAAAAAAGCTCATTCCCATTCGTAAGATTTTCTGGAGAATTTTAGGGGAAAATGTTTCGAGAATGTAGCTCTTTCTGATATTGAATGGGGAGAAATATCGTGTGTTACGTAGTGGAAGGTGAAATAGAATTTTAAAATATTCCCACTGACTTTACATTAGAAATGTTGGAAATATTCTGAATTGTGGTAAATTGCTTACATTTTCCATCGCAGACTAAGTTAAGGGTTTATTTTTTATGTCTCGCTTACCAGCGACAATAATGACACATCTCAATAATTTGAACAAACGTAATACAGTCGAACCTGTTTATCTCGAACCTGCCTATCTCGAAAACCTCCCTATGCCAAAGTTTTTAAATTTCCTTGCATTTGTAGCACCAACTCAGTATTTTTTTCCGAGTTATCTCAAATTAGTTTTCCCGAAAACCTCTTTATCTCGAATTCTTCAGTACTATCTCTTTCGAATCGTTACCAAAGCAATCTTTACTATTAGTAGAACTTAGAGACAAAAGCATTCTTTATCACATTAGCAGCCATACAGACCTTCAATTCTTGTGAGAACATTTATTTTGTTGAGTTTTGCGGATATATGCAGTTCTAATCTTTAAATGGTTTTACTAGCGGATAAAATTAAAAGCTAAGCACTGTTACACACGAAACGACAAGCACAAAAATATAATTTTCGTACTTTACTAAAACAAGTAATCACAACAGGTCAAACAGTAAAATTTCAATTAATATAAATGCAGAAGGCTTTATTAATACTCGTTACTTTATAATCTCTTAATGACTTTGATTGTTTTTTTTTTTTATACATATAACTTCATTAAAAACTCTGCAACTCGAAAAATTAGCTCGAATTTTTCTAATATCCGTGAAATTGAAGATAGACAGGTTTGACTGTAATTATTGATCTAAAATAAAAATTTACGACTCTTTTCTTGCCGGAAAACTCGTACTAAGTTAGTTTACATTAAAATTGCATGATAGTGAAAAATGAAAAACCAATAGGGACACATTGCTAAAATTTCATAATTTAGAAGAAAATTTTTCGAACTTTAAACATACATTATTAATTTAGACTATGAAAACCAACCTGCACACATAATGTCTAAATGTTTTGCCTATATTGCAGTATTTAAGAGTAAATATTTGAAAAGCAGTATTGTATTAGACTTTAATTGAGCCGTTTATTTCAAAAACCAGTCAACAAACAAGCTCCAAAGTTAGAAAACGCATTTTAATTCTTATTTTAAAACAATCCCTAAAGGATTAAACATTTTAAACTGAAATGTAGATATATTCTGACATATTTCTTTTAGAAAAAAAAGTATTGTAGTCGCCATTGAATAATTTAATGTGATGCTATTGATGTTTTCTAAAAATTAAAAATATTGTCTGTTGACTGGTTTTTGAAATAAATGATTCAGTTTTCTCCAATGCATTTTTATTCTTTTTCTATCCCCGGTGAGCGAAATATTTATACAGTTGAACTTCGTTAAAACGAACGCCAAGAACCATAAAATTTAATTCGTCTTCGCCGTAGTTAGTCTTATTCGAGAACAGGCCCGTCATTTAGGGGGGCAGGGGGGGGTCCATTGACCCACAACCTGACTTTGAGAAATCAATGTATTTACATATAAGTGGGCGTGGCTTTTGATGTTTTCCGATGAAGTTACATTGAGTTTGGACCCTTTGCCCCCCCCCCCCCTGGAAAAACTTGAAATGACGTCCCTGTTCGAGAAACAAAAAAACAAATAATAATAAAAATAACAATTAATTTGATTTTTGATACCTTGAATTTAAATTATGTTTTTTGCAATAACGAATAGCGATAGGTATGTGAGTGTGAGTGCTCTTTCGCCGCCATGTAGGACATGGGCGCTACCATGTCCTTCATGGTGGTAAAGGTACAAGGGTCCGGAGGTGGCGCAGCGGGAGACCCTGTTAACAAAGTCTACTTTAAAAGAGTTTACGTTTTCAGGTGGGAGTCTCTGGTGGCTAGGTCTCAGAGAATAAAACGAATATAATATTTCTTTGCACTGTAGAATGATTTACTACCATAAATATGTTCACTGAACATTCGTTAATCTCCCATATTTGTCCTAAAATTGTTTATAAGAGTTTTCCTAAACAAGTCACAGCTAAACATAATGTTTTAAGTTGGATACCTGTTAAAAAACATATTTTTTCATTTCTGCTTTTGTGAATTATTTATGAATTTAAAAATACCTTCAGTTGGATTAAGCTTCTTTTTATAAGGAAACTCGTAGATATGCCCGACATCGCGCGGGTTAAAATGCAACTTTAACTCATTTCATGCTAAAATCAAACAGGTGAGCCTTAAATTGGTAATTCAATGTTAATCGCAATCTTTGATTGAAAATAATCATAGTTAAATGTGTTAAATTTTTTCAATTTGTATGCTTAAAGGCTTATCTATTACTCTATCTATTCAAAATTGAAAGAAAATGGCCCTTTTTGAGACAAAAAAACTAAACTTTTAGCTTTTTGGATTTTTTAAAAATTTCAAAACCCCGTCTATGTGAATTCTAGTGCATCAAGGAACCTCTCTGCCAAGTTTGATGAAAATCTGACGAAAACTGGATTTGTATAAGGAACAAACAAACATACATCCATTTTTATATATATAAATTTCAAATACCTCGTAAATTATTCCTACTTCCCATAATATTGTATACTATCATGTAAACACTTCCATAATTTTATTATAATGTAATGTCCTTATAAACTGAAGTTAAACTCTTTCAGTGTGTTCTACCTATAAAACTATGCAATTAAATCAGCCAAACGAATATTGCTAGTCGCCTAATTGAATTAAGTTCTGCAGGAATTTTTCTCATCTTAACCAGCTAAAACTCGAGTCATGTTAGCTCTTTTATTAACTCAGCTGTAACTATGACTGTATATGGGGTTTTAAATGTCAAACTGGTACGTTATTCTATCATTTAAACAGTTTCAACATTGTGATAGGACACGGAATTAAATATAAATTATTCAATAGTGTTTTTACACCATTCATGCATACAAACAGAATAGTCAGATTGCAAACTAATTTCTATTTTCCGGTTATGCTTCTAATTGAAATTATTTTCCGTTTTAAGAGTTTTATTAAAGCACTAGCTTAATACCCGGCTTTGCCCGGGTGCTTATTAATACAGCATAGCATTCAGGGAAAAAAAGTTTGAAAGAGTTCTATTCATATGGGTATAAAATAATTTGCATCAATCTGTCTCTTAGCTAAGAGGTGCAAACTTTGAAAAAAACTAAAATATTACAGAAAGTTAAACGTTTACAGAAAAATATTCTTATCAAAAGGTGAAAATTAAAGATAAATGTTGTCTGTGCTTTGCCGCGTCCACTGGCATGAAATATATGCACAATTGCACATGGAAGTGAAAAAATTGCATCAATTTCACCCGCCAAATTAAAAATATTAACTTTTCCCTATTAATTGTTCCCACCTACAAAGTAAAAATTATTATAACTCAGAAATAAATCTATTTCTCGTTCTGAAGGCTTATCTCCATTACAGACGCAACTGTCGTCGCATTGCAAATTTGAAATTCAAATCCGTGGTTCTTTTTATAAAGTCCACATTAGAGCCGCTATATAGACAGGCCGACGCATCAAGATTAAGTTTCACCACTTTGGATCCAATTCCTTAACTTTTACTTTCAATTTTCATTGTTGTGGAGTAGGGTTACCGGAAAAAAGTTTTGGCACATTACTAAGCTTTGCCAAATCCACGTGCTGCTAATAATTGCTCACAGTGAAAAATTACCAAAACGCGATTACTGGCCAGAAAAGACAACCACTCAAACACACACTGGATCCAAAGTGGTGAAACTTAATCTTGATGCGCCGGCTCGTATATATAGGGGCCTTAGTTCACATGAATTATGATTGTTTTTTACTTATTTCAATGCTAAAAGGAAATAGGTGAGCCTTAAATTAAAAATTCATTACTTTAATCGTAATCATTGTTGGAAAATACTCATATTTAAAAATCTTAAATTTCATCAATTTGAATGCTAAAAGGCCTATCTCGATTACAATATAAATAGGCTAGATTCCTATAAAAAGGGCATTTTTTGACAAAAAATTTAAATTTGAGCTTTTTAGATTTTTTAAAATTTCAAGACCCCGCCTATGAGAATTCTAGGGCATCGAGGAACCTCTGTGTCAAGTTTGATGAAAATCTGACGCAAACTGTGGATTTGTATAGAGAACAAGTATACATACACTCATTTTTATAGATATAGATTTATTAGCTGAAAGTATAATGGAATTACTCAGAAAAGAATGATATTTTTTAAAAAAAAACCTGATTGATGTTTTTATCGAAGACATTTTTTAAACGCTTCTTTGGTCGATTCTACGAGAACTGGAAATATAAATAGAGACAAAGACTGAGAGTAGAGACAGCAAACTTAGACTTGTTATTAAAGCATACTTTTTTAAGGGTTCAAACCGCTAAAATTTTTCAAACTTCAAAAGCGGCCTGGCTACTACTGCACTCTATCATAAGTTTTCATTGATTACTTCTGGTTAAGGAGTAACGTGAATTTCGAAAATGTGTGCTTGATTTAAAAAAAAAAAATCTAAGCCTCCTCAAAAACTAATTTCTGAATCCGCTTCTGTACCATAATCATATTATGTTTATCATTTTATTTATACGAGTAGTTACCATGTTTTGAGCTGATTCTTTTAACTAATCTTCGGTTAATTCTTTAAAAAGTCTGACGAGAACTTCAAAGGACTTGTACACATTTTTCAAAAAACGTCCTTTTTAAAAATCTAGAAAGAAGAAGGTGAGTCTACTCATTTAGTGCAAGCATTAGAAGTTATACATCTTAAATGAAAATTTTCTGAAATGAATTTTAAAACTTTTTTTCACCTACAAAGTGTATTTAATAGAGAGAATGGCGCTTTTCTACTTGACGATTTTTTTTTTTTTTGGTTTTTTTAATGTTTAAAATATCAGTTACACCAACAAAAACTATACAAAACTAAGGAAAAGATTAAAATACAATATAAAATGACATTTGAGTGTGGAAAAAAGCCCCCCCCCCCCCCGCCCTTCCCCGCCCACAGTTTTTTGCTAGTCGATGCCAGAAATAGGTTCACGGATTCATGTAGCTATGTCGAATATGTTTAAAACATTAATTAAATTGAAATCTCGTTAAATGTTACTAAATTTTCCTCAGAATTACTTTTTTTTACATCGTATTATCATAAAATAATATACGTCGGGTATGTTATTTTATGATAATTTATTTTCGGTATCTGCTTCTGCAAAATGCTTTTGCCTCTGGAACATAATTCACACATGAGTATAAAATGCACATTGCACATGGACATTTTCCACTGTTAGAAACAGAACTATTTTAATTAAACTAGGAGAGTATTTCATTCTAAGCAAGAATTTTAGTCTGATAAAGTGCGCAACAGATCTTAGAAGATCAATTCAAGATTTAATTACTAAAAAATGTATTAAAACCTGAGTTTTAACCTTTTTCTTCAATGCATATTAAAAACTAATTGCTTGAAAGGAAAAAAATAATGAAATGTTTCTTATTAGAATTATTTCTCTTTTCGACGATTTCATTTTGTTTTTCGACGATTGTGAAATGTGAATAAATAAAAAACCCTTTTTACCTTTGACATTTCAGAGGAGTTTAAATAAAAGTTGTCTGATACCAAATAACCGAGTGGAAAATAAATTATCTCTTTTTATTTGAAAAGTAATGTTTGAATAACAGTAAATTAAAAAGAAAAAAAAACCTTCCTCTCAAGGTAAAAAAAAACCCGAATAATTACATTCCACAAAGAAATGACACTTTTTTATGACAAGTTTCAAGAGAAGGAAAAGATTTTATCCATAATAAGAAATAGTTTTTATGTTTCTGCACTCATTAAAAATGTCAATTCTTAGCGGCTTTAAAAAATATCAAATATTTCAGAATTTCCTGCAAAGTCTTAGACATTGAAAAAAAAAAAAAAAAGAATAATAATTTTGCTCATTTTCTTGTCGCATTCCTTAAACTATAGCTTCAATTACTGAAATAAACTGCAGTAGTTTGAGCTAAAATATTTAGTTAAGAATTAGCGTTTTTCATTAGGTTAGACCTAATTGATTTCACCCTCTTTAAAGGGTGAGAGTTTGTTAAAATTGTGAGATTGTAACAATAAGAAGGGGGGGGGGGTAAGGTGAAGTGGGACACCCTGGGACAAGGGGGGATGAAGGTCAAATTCGTTAAAAATAATTAAGACTATTATAGACAGCTCCTCATTGGTGCAGAGATATTTCGTAAAATATTAACTAATAGTTTTAACTAAGTTACTCTTAAGGCCCGTTTGCACTGCTGAAATTAAGCCGCTTAAGTTTCCTCCTACCCACTGCGCATTCACTTAGCGCATCTTAAAGCCGCTCAAGTTAAGCGAGCCATTTTACAATTTCTCACTCAAAGATGGCTGCCGCTTTGAAACGTAAACAACTGGGCAGATGATGAAACGTTTGAACTGTTGAACTTACACAATTAGTGCAATGATAAATTACAAAAAAAGGTAGAATCCTAGTTTAAGGTCCGGCGATAAATGAATAAATCTGGCAACCACAGAATTAGCATTGGATGATTGGATTGTTTGGCGACTTTAAGCAAAATGGCAACCATAGAATTATCATTGGATGATTGGATTGTTTGGCGACTTTAAGCAAAATCGCCAAACCCGGACCTTAAACTAGGATTCTACCCCCCCCCCCCAAAAAAAAAAGCGCAACAGATTGGTTTATGAAGGCATGGAAGAGAGTCTGAAGAATTATGGATTCAACAGAGTTTCTGCAGAAATCTCCGGAAAAATCCAAAATCTCACCCGGTGTTACAGGTTAGTAGTATTTTTCATATTTTTCTCTTATCTAATGCATACATCTGTGTAACTTTTTTCTATGTAATTAATTGTTCTGAAATTAGTGATAATTTCCAAAATTCATTCATGAGCGTCATTTATTTTAATTGTTTACAATTCCCGATGTTGAATGAAAAAAAAAAATCAATTTGGCGCTATTGGCGATATTTTGCGAAAAATTAACTTAATTATGTTAACATCGACGATATTTGGAAAATGAATCATTGTAAAACATTATTTTGCATTAATTCGTGACAAACTGGGAGGTGTAAATGTTTGAATTGATATCTTGCTCACGCTAAGCCACTATTTTAACGCTTAAGGCATCTATTATGGAATTTAAACGCAAAAGGAAGTAGTGTGGCGTTCACACCAAATTTTTTTAAATAACTGCTTTATTATGCTTAGGAAAAAAATATGAAAAATAACTTGAAATTAACTTTGTTTTACATCCTTTTGTCGCCAAAAAAGTGTTAAGTTTCTATTGCTAAAAGAATTTTACGGATGATTCAAGTTTTCAATAATTCGAGGTACCATGAGCCCCATTTTCCTCCGATTTCGCAAGCTATCGTTTTAAAACATTTGCACGAACTGATTATTCTGTTTATCTGCTAAAAAAGCAGTGTACTGAATATTTGGTGTATCTCTACTTTTTACCATACCGTATCTTTAGAGTATTTCTTTAAAGTGATATAAATTATTAAATATCCTGGATTAAGTGGGTATTAAATGATCACCTGCCACTAATTAAATTTGTGTGTCTGTGGCATAGAATAATTTTATGAGCGATAAATTTCCGGAACTCAAATAAATTTTTAGAAATAGTTTTTTGAAAAACAAAGAAAATGATGAAAAACAAATATACAGAAATAATCAAAGTACATAATTCTGAAAGTTGAAGTGTACAAAAAAAAAAAAAAAGGTGCTGGTGAACTAGATGCTGTTCAAGTTGTATGTACCACATTTTGCATCAGAGGGTGAACCGTGTTGTTGTGATGCATGATACACAGATGATGAGAGTTTTCAGTAGCTTGAGCCCTAATCCCCTCCAATTTTCGTAGTGTGCTTTAGGTATACAAAATAAAAAATATAAGTACATTTGTTAACCTTAAAACGGGTGAATTATATTACAATTTCTTGTTTTATTTTTATTTACAGACTCTGTAATTTTCATGATTTGTTTTGTTTCTTCTTTTCAGAGGCCGAAGAAAAAAACTGCAGGAACGAAAAAAAAACAGATTTTTGGGGGAGCTCTTGCAGAAGTTTAATGAAATGCAGAAAGCATATGATGAAAATTCAAAAGAAATTTGTTCGCCAATGAGACAATCATTAGAAAATGGTGCAAATGTCATTGTGATTATGAAGGAACAAAAAAATGTTTTAAAATCATTACTAAATAAATAGAACTCAATTTCATGTGTTATGTGATTTGTTATTTTGTTAAAAAGATTTTTTAATATGCATAAAAGTAGTAACTGTAGTCAGTGACTTCATTGCTAGCAAAAAAAGTAAAAAAACTCATAAAAAGTCAAATTTTATATCATTTCAAAACTAATGTCTCCTATAAGAGAACTTTATTAATTGTCATTCATCTAACAATTTCAAAGTTTTTCAGCTTTATACCAATTGTGTTGAAAACAGAATTGTGTTCCGAATTTTAGAAGAGGCTACATCCGCAAATTTCCCTCTGTCTAGTTTTCCTTCTCTTGACTATACTGTAGTGCAAAGCGCAAAAGTGGAACCTGCAGTCAAACTGAAACTGGGATACACTGCTCGACATTGAAAATGCAACACCAAGAAGGAGTGATCAGAAATTGATGAAATTTGGTAAGAAGACAGAGACAGCATGGAACAATAAGTGATATTTATTTCAAAATAAATAAGCAAAATTTAGAGCGAGGACGGCGTCGGCTCAGTAAGAAGTAGGACCACCGCGGACAGCGATGCACGAAGAAACACGTCTAGGCATGGAGTCAATTAGCCTGCGGATGGTGTCCTGAGGGATGGCACTCCATTCCCTTTCAACCATTTGCCACAGTTCGTCCTCTGAACGAGGTAGTGTGAAAATTGGCACTTTTCAGGAGAGCCAAAACACTGCATATAACTTATGCCCACCTGATATGTTTGGTTATTTTCAATTTTTAAACTTTTATAGACATCTTTAAGTGTATAACTATTGTTCGAAGGTATCATTTTAATTTTACTTATTTGTAAAATTTGAACTTGAAAAACGAACTTGAAAAGCGCGATTTTTCACATTCGTTAGTTTAGCATGGTGCCGACGATATCTATATACAAGTTACAGGTAGCATTAAAAATATTAGTTTTATTTTCATCTTAATTGGGAGTAGTGTGCAACGAAGGAAAACTGCTTCAAGTTTTCTATTTACCGTGAAAAAATAAACGTAAAGAGGACTTAAGAGATTTCCTAACCAATTATAGAGGAATTTTATGGCCAAAACTTCGAAAGTAAATAAAAATGAAAGAGATGTTTTGAAGACAGTCAGAAGGCAGAAGAATAGAAGTTTCTTCTTCATTTGCTCTGTCAAAAGTAGAGCAAATGAGGCATTCTGTTTTTAAACAATTGTTTTTGTTTCCCTCTTTCTTCAGTTAAGGTTTTTCGAAAGCTTTTACTTTTGATTAAGAGGCCCTTTAAGAACAAGTAATGAAAAATATACACCACAACAAGGCCAAATGCAAAAAAACTGACAGTCAGTTAATTGATTTTTTTCTTGACTAAAGCACGAGTTATTAATGAAAAGTAAAATGCAGTTTATACAGCAAAAACTGGGAAAATAAAACCACACATTTTCTTTTTATTCAAGTTTTCTCTAGCGAGTCGAGTCACACAAATCTGACTAAGTTTTATAAACACAGCTCTATCTCTTATCTTTATAAAGCATATTTAATGCTCATAGTTATGCAAAGTACATTAAAGTAATCTGACAGACCCGTCATTTCAAGTTTCTTCAGGGGAGGGAGGGGGGGTCAAAGGAAGAAAATACAATGCAATTTCATCGGAAGAAAACACGCCCCTTTATATACAAATACATTGATTTCTCAAAGATAGGAGGGTGGAGCAATTGGCCCCTCCTGACCCTCCTAACTGACGGGCCTGAATCTGACTAACAAAAATATCACTACTCTCTAGACATAGTAATACGTTAATGATTCGTTAACCATAGTTTTGGAAAGGCTGCTCTAACGCTAACTATTAGAGAGAGAGCATGAAGCTAAAAAATTCTACCTGAAATGTTAGTATTTATAAACGGTTGACGTCAAAACTTAAAACATTTTTTTTTACGTTTTATTTATAAAGATAGTATTTTCTATTCGTCTGCCAAAAATACTCTCGATTTTAATACGGCTTATAGGATTAACCAAAGCATAACAGAGAGGAAAAGCAAGAGTCATTTTTTAAATAAAGCAACAAACTGCCTCAGTTAATAATTTAAGGCAGTCAATTACACTCCCAAGCTCAGGAAAAGGTTTACTCTTTTAAATTCCTTTTCGCAGAAACAGTATTATATTTCGGTAAGACGCTTTAGCGTTGGAAGCCATTCATTAAATTTTCAGATATTTAAAAGAATTCCTCAGAACTTTAAATTATTAAAATACTTTTCCCTTTGTTCCATTGTTTACAAAATCACTTAGTTTATGCCAGGAAACTGCAAGATAATGCAGTTAAAAATTTTAAACTTTGGCGAACTAGGCCAGGAGGAATATATGTACTGCTATTGAATTTTGGGGAAAGATTAAGCAGATATTTAAGAAATGGTACGCACTGTACCAACTGCACTATTTACAGGGTGACAAGAAATAACTTGGACGAAGTTTCAAACTAAATATCTGTAAATACAACTGAAATTTTAATGATATTGTGATAGGAAATCGGTCCTAGAAAGCTACTAAATAGGTAAAAGTAAGTTAGTTGGGATAAAATTATGATTCGCAAACGATCTGCCATACTTGAAATACATGAGCAAGAAACAGAAAAATGTGAAATTGTTCAACGGTTGAAAGTGGCTAAGCACACGGTTTCCTATACCATTAAAAGGTTTAAAAAACTCGAACATGATGGTGACAGGTCAGGAAGAAGAAGAAAACGCGCAGTTAACACATCTGGCGACCGGAAAGGGTCAAAAAGCGAGTTTAACGGAATCCTAGGATTTCAAAGAGAAAGGATGCTAGAGGGGTGAAAATCAATGTAGAAACCACTTGTTTGATGGTAATAGTTGAGCTTGATATTCTTCTTTACAAAATGAAAGAGGCTCAAAAGCTAGCAGCAAAGAACAAAACAAGACTTTAAAAGCGGAAAGAACTGTTTCAAGCGAGCCGCAGATGATCATTCGAAAACGTTGGTCTTCACAGATGAAAAACTGTTCTCAATTGAGCAAGCTCAAAATGGCCATAATGATAGAGTTTGGTCAGCAGAAGTACCTGGAATTTCTTAAACTGTTTTCGGCATCAACGACCCCTATCTGCAATGGTTTAGGGTGGGATATGTGCTAGTGGGGAAATACCACTTGTTTTTGTTGATCAAGGGATAAAAAATAATCAGCAAACCTACCGCAAACGCATTTTCGAAGACGCTGTCTTACCTTGGTTGCAGAAGTTCTTTGAAAACCAAAGATTATCCTTCCAACAGGATTTTTCGCTTGCATACAGAGCTAAAGACGCTCAAGATTGCTGCAAGACACATTTTACGAACTTCATTGGAGCTCAGGAATGGCCCTCGTATGACCCAGATTTGAACCCAATGGATTATTCTGTTTGGTTTATCTTGGAGACAAGGGTGTGTACTAAACCTCATAAAACTTTGGCATCGCTACAAAAATCCTTAAGGAAGGAAAAGGATAAAATATCAATGAGTGAGTTGCGGCCCGTAGCCGAGAATTTTGTGACATGCCTAAAACTCTGTATTAATACTAACGGTAGCCAATTTGAAAACGTTTAAATATATTGGACAGAATAATAATACATATTTTGAAGTTTGGTCGCAATATTTTCATTAGCAACGAAGTCATAATGTACGACGTCTGTCCAAGTTATTTCTTGCCACACTGTACAAAGACTTTATAACACATCAGAAGTAAAAAAATAGAAGAAGGCATTTTATTAAGCACTAGCTGAGGTGCCCGGCATTGCACGGTCTACCTCGAAAAAAAAAAAGCTGCTTCACGTGAAGCACATTTAAAAATCTGGCTGATTAAAAAGAAAAATCTGGCGTGAACCCTATACTAGGTCCTTTTACGTCTATTAAAATCGATGTTTTTTAATAGCTGAAAAAAAAAATGATTGCATGAATGATCGTTACAATCAATACTTCTTAAATGAGCAGCATTTTAGACGTTATTCATATAAAATTGTGGAAAATGTGTAGAATAATAGTCTGAAAATGTTAAGCAAAGTGATGTTTTTATTAGCGTCTGTGATCTAAAATTGCATAAAACTACGCAGAGCATGTACAAGGAATAAAAACACAGTATAGTAGGACCATAGAGTAAGCAAGAAAACAATTCAAACATTTGCACCCCTAGTTTGTCATGAATCAATGCAAAATAATAAATGTTTTATTGTGATTCATATTCCAAATATTTGCGATTTTAACATCATTCAGGGGATAATTTGCAAAATATCGCCAACAGCACCAAATTGAACCAAAATTTTAAAAAAATCAGTCTTTTCACCAATGTCTAAGTTAAATGAAAACTTATTTAATGGGATTAAATAATCAAAAGTGTCAAAATAACTCAACTGGCTAATATTCTTCATTGTAATTAAGTTTGTGGACGTATATTTGCTAAATCGTCAAAGGGAAATTTTATAACCAAAGAACAAAAGCAAATATTAAATGAGAAATTAAAAAAGATCAACGTTACATTTTATTTTGAGATAAATTTAAAAATAGAAAAAAAAAACTTGATTTTTGTTTTCTCTTATTTTTTCAGTATTTTTAAAATACAATGTTTTTATTACACTTAAAAACGTTAAAGTAAAAAAAAAACATCATTTTATATACATTACAAGTATCAAGAGTTGAACAACATTTAGTCAATTTTAAAAGCATGAAAGCGAGCTTGAAAATTTCTTTAAAAAGAAAAGGTTAAGTAATCTTGTTCTTCAAATTAAATTTATTTTAATAAAACATGTTTTCTATCTCAATTTTATTATTAATCTTTCAATAAGCATTTGCATATTTGCAAGTAAGGTCTTTACTTAGGAAAGAATATCCAAGAAATATCGCAAGGAAATTCCCGTAATTTGTCCATGAATTGAGAGAATTTCGTAAGCATAAAACCTTAGAGAATAACAATATGTTCGAGATGCTTGAGGGTAGGTTTCATCGGAAATAGTTAGAGGAAAGGAAGTTACGCACATAACCATAACGCATGAGCCTAACGAACAAAGACCGCAGATATCAATAAAATTGTCAGCGACATCTGTTCGGAGCATCAACTTTTTTATTATTTAGTCAATGAACACAAAAAATTTTATGTGCGCAATAGAAGATAAGTTTTATTCAAACAAAAGGTAGTGAAAGTGACATTTGTGTCGGCTTATTTTCAAGAATTATAGACAAAATCAAATAATACACTAAAACCAAGCTTATCCGGTTCCTTTTTGTCCGGATCTCAAATTAATCCGGAATCACATAGGACGATTTGCACGAAATAACCTTAAGTAATTTTGTTACAAAGCGTTGATTTAGTGTAATAAAAGGTGCGTCTGTTTATTTAAGAACTGGTTTTGCTTATTGCTCAGTTTTTCCAGATCTTCAATCATCCCGATTGCGTTTAATCCCAGATATCCTTTCAGATACTTGTTGTACTCAGGAACTAAAGAATTTAGACACATATTCTTATATAACTTGCTTATACCTGTTTAAGTTGATAAGTAACTTTCTTCTCAGAAACAGTATCACAGGTGACAGATTATGACGGTTTGATATTGGAGTTGGCGAAGCGGGCGGAAACCTCTAGAAAAAAAAAACTGTTTAACCCTTGACGCAACAAGGAATGGAGTTATAAGTTTGACGTATCTGTGTATCTGTCTGTGGCACTCTAAAGCCTAAACGGATGGACCGATTTTGATTTTTTTTTATTTTTGTGCAAGGTGAAGTAATCGAGAGTGTTCTCAGCTGGGTCGCGTTTTCGGATGACAGTGGGCACATTTTTTTTTTTTCAATTATTGATCTATATGTTTAAAACTTGTGTGCTTGAAAAATTGTATATTTACTACATCCAAAAGCACAAAAAACAAATTGGTGCAAAAACAATAAATACTTTTTTTTTAATTTAAAATTAAAAAAAAATTTTAATAAAATTTCAAAATGCTCCATGCGTCACAATTTTTTTTTTCAAACTTTAAATTTCCATTTAATTTCCAATAATTAGACTTAATTTCATTAATTTGTGCAACGCATTCAATGTTTTATGTGATAGTTTATAAAAGTTGGCTAAAAATGAAAGTTTACATGAATTTTTCGACTGAAAATGTTCATTTTCAGTCATTTTTTATAAACTAAATCATGAAGCATTGCATATAATGCATAGATTTATGCAATCGTGCCTAATGATTGGAAATTAAGTTAAAATTCAAAGTTTGAAAAAAAAATTGTGGCGCAATGAGCATTTTGAAATTTTGTTAAATTTTTTTTTATTTTAAATTTCAAAAAAAAAAAAATAGTATTTACTATTTTTGCACCAATTGTTTTTTAAAGCCTTAGATGTAATAATGCAAGCATGCAAAGTTTCAGACATTTCGATAAATAATTGAAAAAAAAAATCATTTTTTTTGTCCACTGTAGCCTTAATTAAAAAGAGATATTAATTAAAGCCAAAAAAGCCTTTAAAAAGTTTTCACGAATTTTAAAGTGCTAACATACTTTAAAACATACTTGCTTTTTAACAAATGCGGCTAAGGCTTAAATTTACACAATTGGAAACCGATGTCATTTTTGGCTGACGAGGAGGTAAAACTCCATGATTTAAATGTTTATCTGTTGTCCGTTTCTATTTGCTAATACTTAAAGTACTTGTAATTGGTTTTTGTATAAGAATTTCGAATTTTCCCTCATTATTCTGCTTTAGCGATTAGCAAATTTTACAGTAAGGATTATCGTTCCTTTTCCGCGTTTATCAATCCTCTCAAAAACAAGTAAATATATTTAGATGTAAATTGCCTTATGACCAGTGAAGTTCATTTTAATCTGAAATCGGCGATCAGGGTTAGGTGCTGTTTAATTTTTTAATTAAATCTTAGTACTTTGGACCTCTGTTATATCGCGTTTTCGGATGCATTGCACTTTTTTGTAGTCTTCCGGCAAATTCGATATAAAAAGTAGTTACTGCAATATCTAAATCAGCTTTTTAGGAACATATAAAAAAAGTTTAAATGCTTACAGAAATATTTAAATCCAAGCATTCAAGATGTAGAAATTATCAAAACAATATATATATATACGTGGGTGAGTGTGTGTGTGTGTGTGTGTGTGTGTGTGTGTGTGTGTGTGTGTGTGTGTGTGTGTGTGTGTGTGTGTGTGTGTGTGTGTGTTAAAATAGCGTCAGGACGTAAAAAATTATTTCACAAATATTTTAAATTTCATCCCTTAAAATTAAACATTTGCTTGCAACTAAATTACTAAATTCTTTTCAAGTGGATTAGAGCAAAAAAATTCGTTCTAAAAAACTGAAATAAATTTTTTGCCCAAACTTCTCATGTTTGATAAGTAAACACTTGAATCCAACTGTTGTCAGAAAGAGTGAACGAAATTTGTTTTGAAAAAGAAACTCATGAGAAAAAGATTTGTGGCCTTCTTACAGCACTCTCATTGAAGAAACTCAACAGTTTAATGTTTCCAAGAAATGGTTGCTCTTTTTTGAAGTATAAACTTGCCATAAAAATAAATTACTTTTTTTCGCTTTTGAATTGGCTCTAACCTTTAATACAGAACAGAGACTTATAATTTATTTCGCATTTTTCATGAGTGAGCAAACTAAGATGCATTGATATATTATACATCGAAAACTTATTATCTCTTCCTTCCTCATTTTTACTTTCTTCTATATCTATTATATAGAAGAAAGTATTGGTTTCGTAAAAATTTTCGAATGTCGAATTTTGACGGATTTGCACGTTTTGAGGTGCGCTGAGTCCATTTCGACCATTTTTGGAAAATGTCTGTCTGTGTGTGTGTGTGTGTGTGTGTGTGTGTGTGTGTGTGTCTGGCTGTGTGTGAGTCTGTATGTGTGTGACCAGTTTTTGTGGCCGCGCTAGAGCAAAAACTACTGCATGAAATCGAACAAAAATTTTTTCACATATGCACCACCATGTGAACTGGTGCACCTGACTTTGTTTAGCGAATTCCTCCAAGGGGGGTGGAGCAATCGCACGTGTTCTGCGCGTGGGTGATTGCTATATCTCAGGAAGTAACCGGCGGAATAAAACGAAAATTGGTCCATAGATAGACCCTACCGAGTACAGGTGCTGATTCAATTTGCGTGTCAATATCTCGAAGGGGGGTGGAGCAATCGCACGTGTTCTGCGCGTGGGTGATTGCTATATCTCAGGAAGTAACAGGCGGAATCAAACGAAAATTGGTCCATAGGTAGACCCTTTTGAGTACAATCGCTGATTCAATTTGTTTGTCAATATCTCGAAGGGGGGTGGAGCAATCGCTAAGGAGGGGGTAAATAACTTCCTTGACCTCCCCCCTTTTATTTTCTTGCATTTAGACCCACTTTAGACTTAAAATCCAATATTAGTTTTTTTTTCTGCAATAAAATTTTTTTTTCAGAAAACTCCAACTTCAAATTGGCACTTTTCTAAATATTGGCTCATATGTGTTATCATAACTATTTCACTTTGCCCCACATTGCTCTAAAACTGTTTTTATCAAAAGTGGAGCTAAGCAAATGTTTTGTTTTTTAATTTTACCAAATTTATTAATTTTTACAGTGAACTCTCACTTATACGCCGGTCCAAGGGACCAACAGAAAAAGGCGCATAAGTGAGAGACGTATAAGTGAACAAGCCTATTTTAAGGACTAAAACGCAACATAGTTATTATGAGAGAATGAATAAGAATGTTTCAATAGAAAAGGAACATATTACTACGGTTTGGCAATTACTGTAACGTAACTATAATGATAAAGAGAAAACAAAAATGGTAGCATACCTAATTACAAACTGTTCCCTTTAAAACGATGCATAAAAGATAATTGTCCCTCTCCGAACTCTAGTTCATACGGAAAAAATGCTTTCCGTGAGCAATAAAGGTGAAATATTAAAGAGGAAAGTGAAGAAAAATGCTTATTTTTTAAGGAAAATGAACTAAATTTTTTACATTGTAGGGAAAATTCGGTGCATAAGTGAACTATTTATCTTTAGAGCAACGCATAAACGAATAATACTATCATTATTTAGCTATGGAATGTGCTGGGACCATTTAAAATCGTCGTATATTTGAAAAAGGTGCATAAATGAGGCGGCGATTAAGTGAGAGTTCACTGTATTAGAGTACGATTTACTTCTTTACTATTGTACCGACTCCCAGATTTTCTATATGTAAGAGGGTCACTCCATTTAGAATGATCGACTTATATGAATGCCGTTAGTATATATGAAAGATTTTTTTATTTAAATGAGTAACGCCTTTTCGAAATACAGAGCCCAAAAGAAAGAGCGATAGACTTTTTGAGGGTTTCAGTAAACTTAAATCTTTACGCTTAAATTTTACTCGGCATTGCCAGAAGTTCTTTCCGCGTTTAAAAGAACTTCTTTACACAAAACTCTTTTATTTCCTCATCTTTTTCTTTTGTTCCTTAAATAGACCGAAAAAAAAAGACTTAAGGAAAAAGAAAACTATGAGAAGTAACTTAAAAGCTATCTGAAATGAAATTCTAGACAAAAAATTTCTGAACTCTAAAAAAATGAAGTACTTTTTTTATTTAGGTATTTATTTATTCATTTTATCACTTAGAGCAAGAGATTAAAGAATATTGTGCCATTAGAATGCAACTTTAAACATTACCGTTTATGCATCTGCTTAGTTGGCCGTTCATTTAATAAACTAACCTAACGCAGGGTCTAGGTGATGTTTTTAAGAAATTAGAAAATAAGTTGGTAAACGAACTATTTATAGTTACCCTGCTGAAATTGCAGAGGAAATGTATGTTGCCTAGTTAGTTTCTAGTTTTACAAAGTTAGTTAAGCAGGTTTTTTTTCCTTTCTTTTACTTTTATTTATTTAATTACTTATGTTATTATTAATATTATTATTTTTAAATGTTTTTTCAAAGCTTTAACAATTTGCTTCTTAATCAAAGAAATAATCTATTTTTAACTATAGCAAACGAGAAATTCACAATTAATTTCATTAAATAGCTATTTATTGTACAGTAGACGAGGAGTCAAATTTTCCTTGCCTCAAAATTTGTTTCACAACTTTTATTTTTAAAAAGAAACTAAAAAGGGCTTGAAATATTGTTTATATTTTGTAGACGTCGCGTCGTATCAGTCCACGTTCTGAGTCTTCCTCTGTTGTAGAATAAATACAATTGCGTAAACACACTGAACGGAATTTGTACAATAGATTCACTAATGGGTCAAAACAAATATTTTGGTTAACCAAACGGAAATACGAATATACGAACTAATATATGCCATAAAAATAGGAATATTGATCAAAAAGTGTTTAAAATGAAAATTTCAATTTAATTTAAGTTATAAATTTTTCTAGAATGCGTTACTTTTCTTCAAGAAAGTAAAAATACTTGTAAAAAGTTAATTTAAACTCTAAAAAACACATTACTTCGTCGGTTAGGGAAATTTTTTTTAAAGTATGAAACATTTCTATAACCCCAATGAATTCGTCTTAATGAATCTCAATTATATTTTATTTTCTCTCGATTTTTTATTGTTGCCATTTAGGGTAACTATTACTTTAAATGAAGTCATTACTGAAAATCATTAAGATAGAGTTCTATTTAAATAAAAAGTTCATATTGGTTGCAAAATGATGGATAGTTTAAATGAGATAGCAATTACTAAAACTAAGAAATAATACTTGCGAAACTTAGTTATCCAAAATTCATTTAGTTTCTTTTTCCGTATAGTAAAAAAAAAATGAGTCAATAAGTTTAAAATCTGCTGTAAACTGCTGAAAATTCCAATCATCATTTCCATCGGTAAGCTGTTTTGCTTCCTCTGAAAAAATCTTTTTTACTAGCTGCGTTGCCCGGCGTTGCACGGGCTACCTCTGTATAAATGTACTATTCAACGCAATACCCAATATAAAAATACCACGCACTTTTATTATGTGTTTAGATAAGTACCCATGTTGTACTTAACCATGACAAATCAAATTTATTTATTTAGATTAGTAACTATATGCAACTATTAAAAAAAAGTTAGACTCATTTGAAGCTAACGTATATATGTGCTACATAAGGAAAAAACGTTTAAAGAATAATTAAACACTACCCAATATAAAAATACTATGAAATTAAATTATATGTTTAGTACCAATGATACAAAATAGTAAAAACGTTACAAAAATATAACGAATCATATTATTTACTTAGATTAGTAACTATCTTAAATCATTTTTTAAAAAAAAGGTTTGACTCATTTGAAACCTACTTACCTACCTATTACGTGAGGAAAAACAAATCAAAAGAATAAGAAAACAATACCCTATATAAATATACTATGGTTTTAAATTGTGTGCTTAGTTAAGTACCTGAGGTACACTATAATAATGAAGTTACAAAGAACAACCACAAATGAAGAACAAATACTAACAATGCAGAAATAAGGAGGACAAAAGTTAATCGAAAAATCCTACAAAACAAATTATATACCTGAATATCAAAGAAAAACACGAAAACCATTTCATGATCTGAGCCATGTGGCAAGAGGCAAGACTCTCGAGGCTAGAGCAATTGTCAACCAGCACTCTCTACACAGTTGCTAAAAAAATAATTTTAACGAACGACATTTCTCGATAAGAGTGGAAACTAATCCACATTAAAAGGCAAGAGCAACTGCTTGATTGTAAGCCTTTGAATGTAGAAGGCGCCTCCACAGTTGCAAAGCTTAGCAATACTCTTTATGAGCGCCATCTCCCGAGAAGAGGGGAACTAATTCTTTTCGTAGAGTTTATTATTTTTTACATTATTATTTTTAGTTATAACAATAACTCCTATAGCCTAAAACCTTCCTGGATAAATGGACTATTCAACACAAAAAGAATTTTTCAAACCGAACCAGTAGTTCCTGAGATTAACGCGTTCAAGCAAACAAACAAACAAACAAATAACTCTATAGCTTTATATTATCAGTATAGATTTTACCTAATTAAAAGCAAAATCTGAATTGATAAAGCGGGAAAAAGACACATGACGTAAAAGCCTCCTTGTACTGAAAAGCAGGAATGTTAATTCGAACATGATTTTGTTGCAACTGTGCATGCCAAGTACTACTGAAAGGATGTCCCTTTGAAGAAATTGTAAATTTCATTCTTTTATTCACATTTTATTTAAAACAGTTTTGTTTAATTGCAGTAGTTATACCGTAACTGAATACAGAATAAGACTTATACGGTATTTTTCATCAAAGTTATGAAAATTCAGTGATGTTCATCGCATCTTAAAGAAAACTGTTATTTTAAACATGATAATCAACTAAGGGATCACTGTTTGTATTTAATTTTAACTATTCATCAGAGCCGAAAACACCCCAAAAAAATTACGTTACTAACAAGAAAGTTAAGTAATGGTTATTTCAATACATTAAAATCGAAACCATCGTAAATAATTTATACAGAAGTTGGGTTATTACAAATTTGACTAAAAGTGTACTTTAATTATGAATCTACAACAGTACTGCTTTCTTTGAAGTTTAGAAGATTTGATGAGAGTAGAATTTTATTGAAATCTAGTCACCATCTCAAACATCCATGCAGTGCCGAACAATTAATTACTCTATATTTTGGTCGCTATCTTACGAAAAATTTAATTACGCTCATTGTAAATTCAATTTTTAAATGCATCGAAACCAATATCTTCATATCTCAATAACCAGTGTGTAAACAAGACGTAATGCTTTTAGAAATGATGTAAATTTTCGAAATAAAGGTTACTAATGAGTTGCTGGTATATTAATTAGTTGCTCTAATTTTCAGTACTTTGTATAGTACTAAGAGAAATATTTTATATTTTGGAGGGGGGATTTGGCGGAGTCTTGTCATCAAGCGAAGATCACAGGAATGATAGTGGACTTAATTAACTGGCTGAAATATTACCAGGCATGACGGTATAAAAATTTTAAGTTCTTCTCCCTCCGCAAGTTTTGAGCGGGAACGAGGCCATTTACTGCATATTTTTCTTAAAACGACTCAAACGAGAACCATTATACATTTTCTGTTTTAATGTTATGGTAAAAAGCTGATTAAAAACTAAGTTTTTTTTTTTTTTTTGCATTGTCATTTATATCTGTTAATGAAATGTGGTGTGAATATTCATCAAAAACTTCAACCAAATGAAAATCTTTAAAACTTCTATTCTTTCATTTTGCGTGTGTGTGTGTGCGTGTTTCTGTTCTTTTTATTATCATGTTACAACAATTGTAAGTTGCTAGTATGTCTAAGTGAATAGAGGGAAACAACGTGAAACGAATATCTTCAGTTGATTTTCGCTTCCCTCAGTTTTCACCCAACCTTTAACTGAAGATCATTAAATTAACTTTTATTTCGTAAGTATTACTCGTACTTTTTTTACAGCTATTAGAAGCAAATGGCTAAATTTAAGTGCGCAGCATTTTCTGGAAAAAAAAGGGGGTGGTTTGTTTTTATATATTTGCAGCGCAGACAGCTGTTCTTTTCATAAATGAATCAAATATATAAATTGAGAAAGAGAGAAAAGGTTCGAATCAAATAAAGCAAAATACTGAAGCAAACTTGTTCCAAAATTTTAATAAATTTTTATATTAAATACAAGAACAGATTGTCTGTAAAATTTCGAATTTGTAAAATGTTTGTTCGTGTCTATCAAAAAAAAAAAAAAAATACATGTATTTTTTTTTCTTTTTAGTAAAATTAAAAGATTATATTAAAGCTTACATTGCAATTTTGGGCTATCAATTGTGAAAATTAGCAATTTCAGTTTACTACTGTAAAGCAACAATTTTGAAGTTTATTACCACAATTTTACAGCTTATTACCATAAAATTATCTGTATTATACTATAAAAGCAGCAGCATAATACTGGCAGCAGAGGTTCCAGTTGAAATTGCAAAATGCGAGGTAATAAACTGTAAAATTTGCGGCATTACAGTTTATCACTGCAAAATTAGACATTTAACAGTTAATTACAATAAAATTAGCAATTTTTACAGATTGTTGCTGTAAAACTAGCTGTATTATACTTCAAAAACGACAGCTATTTTTTAGTAAAAATTTTGAAAAAATT
>JAXGGA010013626.1:0-34638 GCA_038373865.1 Uloborus plumipes
GAGGATTTTTAAACTAATTTATTTATTTATTTAAATTATTCATTAATTATTTTTAATATAAATTAGACATTGTTTTTCCTAATTTAAATTATTCATTAATTTATTTTTTAAATTTAATTATTTTTTATTTCTTTATTTTTATTTTTAATTAATTTATTTATTTATTTTATGTGTGTGTGATTGGAATGTCTGGAAGGGAAAAAAAGCGATTCTATTCTGCGCATAATTAGTACTTTTAAAAAATTAATAATATATAAAAAAATAGTTATAATTTAAATAAATAACTGAATAATATTTAAAAAAATAAATAAACATAATTTAAAAAAATAATAAATAATATTTTAGATAAAAAAATTATAATATTTCAAAAAACAAATAAAATGATAAAGAGGGGTAAAAATAAAAATTAAAATGGACAAGAGGGTTGTGAAAAGTTTTTTTTTTGGGGGGGGGGGGGGGAATTTGCGTCATTGAGCTTGGGGGGGGGATGGGCACCCCTGCAGCTAGGTTAGTTCTGGTCAATTTGAGGTCCCTAATCAAGAGCAATAGTCCTCTTAAAATCTACTACCTTGTTCATTACAGCTTCTTCCGGTACGCTTTCTAATCCTACCAAAATACTAGTTTTCCTAATTTAAAGCTTAGATTGAGAGTTGAACAGTTTAAAACAATGACCCCTTGTCCTGTTTCAAATTCAAAAAATTACCCGAGTAACATCTTTCATTTTAATAAACTTAAACAACTGAATCATGTCTCTTACAAGTTTCACAAAATTGCCGAAAGTCTAAATTTCAAAATTGTCCGAGGTCAAAAACAGGTAATAGAGAGAGTGCTAATCAAATTATTCGATAAAAAAATATTATAACAAAATTTCACAACGGATAAAACTTGAAAGAGCATTTTATAGTTTGAATAGAAATCTCCCCCCAGTCAGTGCAACTCTTTATTCATTATTATGAAAAAGAGGGCATATTCATCAAACAAAAGCTTATATAGGAATTTGTTTCATACCCATTCCAAATGTTTTGAGAACTTTTCAAACTGAAGTTTGGAAACATTAAAATCCTCATTCACACAGAGTAATATATAGTTATTTCAAGGAGAGACCCGAGCCTTTCGGCTCACCACTGAAATACGCCTTTATCATTAAAAATATTTACTAATATATTTTTATAATTTTTTAATTTGTTCGCTAATGCTATTTAAACATACCATTTCGTATATGAGTCTGGCAAATTTTTCCTTTAAGTTTTTCTTTCCGGATAATTTATCTTGATCCACGCTAAAAAAATATTTGCTTGTCGGCTAACATAGACGTGTTAGTCTGCAGAAAACAGTTGCCTCAGGTTCAATATTTTTTGTGATCTTATGGGTGGAGTCATGAAAGATTTCATGTTGACGCTCTTTAAAAAAATCCCTACCGCAGACTCTATTACTTACTTTTTCCCTAAAATAACCTCAAAATAACTTTTGTTGCACTTGAAAAAGTGAAAACGCCCGAAAAACACTCGAAACGATTGCAAGAATCACTTGAAACTGGTAATTCCGAAATGTGAGAATCTCTCTCTCAAGAAGAAAAGGTCTGGAATATTCAAGCCAGAGTGGGGGATACACAAATAATTGAAAAAAAAAAAAATGTTAGGATGAGAGTTGTTATATATTTTTACTTCCTTTTACGTAGTAAAGGAAGTATTGTGATCGCGAAAAAAAAATCACTCAAATTTGAGTCAAAATTTTGATTTTGCTCACCCCCGAATAAATGTTCAGTAGTTTTTTCGACCTGTCAGCACGGGCATATGTACCTATCAACATATAAGCAGTCGAAAAATCCTTTTCAACCACCCCCGAGTTAATTACGACGAGTTTTCTCGTGACGTCTGTATGTACGTATGTGCGTATGTATGTATGTGGGTCGCATAACTCAAAAACTATGTGCCGTAGAAGCTTCTAGCTTGGTATGTAGGCTCTGAGGATGGTCTAGTTGTGCACCTCCCCTTGTGGTTGCATTCGAATGCCCCCAAGGGGGTGTTTTACCCTTTTTTTGGGGTAAATCAGTGTTAATTTCAATGCAGGTGAATTGGCACGACCACTTGGCGATATATCGCCAAGCTTTTGGTCGCCAAGTGTTTGACGCCACTTTGGCGACATGTCGCCAAGTTGGCGACAAATTTGGCGAAAAAAAATAATTTTTGAATTTGGGTTCAATTTGGCGCTATTGGCGTTATTTTGCGAAAAATCCACTGAATGATGTTAAAATCGGCGATATTTTGAAAATGAATCATTGTAAAACATTTGTTTTGCATTGTTTCGTGGCAAACTATGGGTGTAAATGTTCGAATTGCTATCTTGCTCACTCCTAGCACTATTTTAACACTAAGGCATCTACAAAGAAATTTACACGTAAAAGGAAGTAGTGTGGGACCCATACCAGATTTTTTTTTTAACTTTTACTGTCTGTTTTTGAAATGATTGAAATATATTTATCTTGGAATTTTGTTAACCTAATGTCGTCAACGTAAAAAGTTATTTATGAGGAGCTTGCGAGTTCAACATCTTTTCCCAAATTTTAGAGCGTCGTCCAAGAAACATGAAATTATTAATTTGTCGTCAAAAGTCCCATATTATGTTCGATAACCACCTTGATGTCTTTCTACATGAGGTCCAGTTTTGATCTCAATCTCGCTTTTTTTTCTTCTTCTTGGGAAGTGCGAATGCTTCGCGCGGGTCAGCTAGTATTATTTAATACACTTACAATAATACCGTCTCCTCCAATGAATGCATTGTTTGTTCCTTTTTCAAATCATATCATGGGGCTGCCCGTGTCCATACTTGAGAACATACTTTTTATCAACATTTTCGACAATCTCATTTCACCTTACCCCTTGTCACATGTCACACTATGTTTTCATAAATATATTCTCATTATAAAAATGCTTGATGTCACACTTCGTGTTCCTCCCTCCCTTTTATCCCAAACTGTCACAATTTCACGAGCTCTTCCCCTTCAAACAGTGACATCATTTCTGGGCAGCCATGTTGGAAAAGTTTAGCTTCACATTAACGCATTTCGGTGAAAACTACTGACAATAAAAACATCTCACAATACACTTCGTAAGAACATTTCAAAATATTTATCCGAAAAGCTGAAAATTACTGCATCCAAAGGTATTCTAGTACCAGGAAAACTTATGCTCCACATGCAGTTCATTTACTTGGTGACCTGAAAATAGAAAACTCGGTATTTACAGGGCCGATGAATCATTTTTTTTATCTTCTTTTTTTAACGAAACAGTTTCATTTCCCGCTTACAAAAATCAAGGAAATAATTTCATAATGTGGAAAATCTATGTGCGCACTTTGAAGCATTTGTTTTCTATTCTAATGTCACTTCACCGAACTATCTGTAGGATTCTGAATACATTATTCTATTCTATTTGACTATTCGATCTACTTTACTATATTTTCAACCTGAAACGTTTGTTGATGCATTATAAGCAGATGGTCACGCCAAGCTCAAACTGTATAATTCATAGTTTTATGCATTTGGGTGTTGTTGTCCTGAAATAGTGAAACGATAGATGATAGATAGTTTTTGTGCGAAGCAATAAAAATGATATTGTACGTTACAATTTTATACATAGATGTGCTTTACGAAAACTGACAATTTGTTCAAAAATAACTGAAACTGAGGTGATACAATATTTTCAATAGGTTCTTTGAACCAGGCTTTTTTTTGAAATTTATTTTTTAACTTCTAACTTTTTTTCTTTACATGTTTTATGCACTGGATCACCAATTTTTCGGTAGTTTTGTTTAGTTTAGTTCAAAAAAGATAAAATGTAACAGAGAAAATATTATTATTTTAATGTTTTTATATTTGTTTTAAAACGTAATTCTTTATTTTTGACAGTAAATTTGAAAATTTAAAAAAAAAGGGAGGGGGGATTTTACTGATTTTTCATGGTACAAAGTGAAAAATAAAATATTGTTTTGAAAATGTTTTTTATTTGATTACTAAAACTATTTTTGATCAAATGAATGATCAAATAAAAGAATGAATGAAAACACGAAAAGAAAACGAAACAATGAAGAAGTAAATAAATTAATAGATGAATTAATATTTGTGAGAAAATTTCTAAATAAATGAAAACCTAAGTGATTACTCACATATAATTATATCTTCAGACAGAATTTTTTCCTCGTGAGTTACAACACTAGTAAAATATTAACCCTTAGGTGGCATTAAAAATAAGGTAAATATTTCGCCAGCTTACTCTGCAACGCTACTTTACTTTGCCTCACATTCCTTTACTATAAATGTGTTGTTACTTTTAATCAAACTTAGACCTGCATAAACTTTCGATTGAATAAAATGCACACACGAAATACAACAAAAACACATTTTACTGAATAAAAATCAGAAATTAAAGTTGATACAGTCGAACGTCGTAAACAGAACGCCGAGGGATCTTTAAACTCAGTTCGACTTTTCCATAGTTCATCTTATCCGAAGAACAATTGATTAAAAGCCATAGGGCGGGACAGGGAAATGCACTTCGTCTTATCAGTACTTCGTTTTAAGCGTGTTCGAATTAACGAGGTTCTATTGTATTTATTATTAAATAAAAAAGAAAAAAAAGGGGGAGGGGGAATGTTCTTAATGGGTTGTGCATTTAGAATTTGTCTCAATTTAGATTGTTTACAATGACTTGAAGATTAAAGTACTATGATGCGTGAAAAGCGAACATGCACCGGCTGAGCGAACAAGCGTTTTATCAATGAGCTAGCCTCTTGAAGGGGAAACACACAAAAGACTAATGAGATAGGAGCGTGCGCAAATTTTATTCACCTTCGAATGTGGGTGAGCTGCAACGTTTAAAGCTTCTACATTATTAAAAACCAAAACGTTTAGAACTTATGCCTCGAATATTGAAAGGTATTAGCTCTATAAAAATATGAAATGAAGTTTTAATCATGGGTTAAAAAATGCTGTTCAGTGCAAAAAATGAGTGTTGTTTTTACAGTATAATACAGCTAATTTTATAGTAATAAACTGTAAAAATTGCTAGTTTTACAGTAATAGACTATAAAATTTCTACTTTTACTACATTAAACTGTAAAATTGCTAACTTTACAGTAATAAACTGTAAAATTGCTAACTTAACAGTAATAAACTGTAAAATTGCTAGTCTTGCAGTCTATTACTGTGCATTAGTAGTAATAAATTGTAAAAATTGCTGATTTTAGAGTGATAAACTGTAAAATTGTTGCAAATTTACTGTACTAAACTGTAAATTTGCTAATTTAACAGTTTATTACCGTGTATTTTACAGTTTTAAGCTGGAACCTCTGCTGCCAGTATTATACTGTTGCTTTTTGCAGTATAATACAGTTAAGTTTTACAGCAATAAACTGTAAAATTGCTAACTTTGCAGTAATAAACTGTAAAATTGCTAGTCTTGCAGTTTATTCCTGTGTATTTTACAGTTTTATAGTGGAACGTCGGCAGCCAGTACTATACTGTAAAAACAACAGTTCATTTTTTGCAGTGTATTAGCTCTATAAAATATGAAATGAAGTTTTAATCATGGGTTAATTTTTTTTTTTGTCCATGGTTTCGAAGTTTGTGGATCTATTTGCTTATTTCTAACCCCCGAGACGCAAAAAAGGAGTAGGTTAGGAGTTTGAAGTACCTCTGTATCTGTCTGTGGCACTGTTGCTTCTGAACAGATAAACCGATATTGACAAGACTTTTTTCTTCAAACTGGGAGTTTATCGACAGTGTTCTTGGTCTCCTCTTGGTAAGACTTAAACTGTTGAAAATATTTACTAAAAATCTCAAAATCGAAGGGCTTGGAGGATGAAGGGGCTATGCTACAGTTTGAAAAATCAACACTCTGGACAATGGTAAGAAATGGATACAGGTAAGCAAATAAAACTTGGTGCATCAAAAAGTAGACGTCATTAGACCAATTTCATTCGCACACTAACGATAAAACCAGAAAACAAAAAAGCTGTAAAAACTGCAACAATAAAACTTTGAACTTTAATTACTCGCAATTTCTGTTTTGTCACATAACCCCTTCATCTCCCAAGCTCTTCAATCAAGCATTTTTTTACAAGTTTGGTAGTGAAAACATACTCGTACATTTAAAATTTTAGTGTCAATTGAAGTAGCAATTTTTTCTGCTCCTGTTGGAATTTGTTTGGAACTTCCAAATTTTATAGAACTCAAATTGCAACCCCCCCTTTTTTTGGAAGATTTTAAATAAATTTCTAAGTATTTATTCATGCAGTTGGTAACAATTTATTGCTGTCTGACAAAGAGACAAAGCTCACATATATGTAAAATTTTCGTATGAGGCCAATATCTATTTGTTCGCAAATAAAATACTTGCAATACAAGAAAAGCTTTTAAAGGGATTTTCAGTTTTCCTCGTGGTTTTGTTATTGCTACTGCTAATTTGTTGCTTTGTTTTTATTAATTTTACTTGTTTCGATTTTTATTTCCGGTTGAGTTTCGTTGCATTCGATTCTCTGTATTTTTATAGGAAGTTTTTATTGCAGTACAGTTTACAGTTTAAATCTAAAATAAGAAAATAAATAGAAAATCGAATACAGCAAAGAAGTACTTCAACAGCCGCGCGCTCTCTCAGATAAATTCATCAGGTGCGCCGATCGCTGCTGACTCCAGAAAAATTCCGATGATGACTAAAAGTAAGTCTATATGCGAGGGGAAAAAATATCTAAAGTCAGATATTCATACACTGCAAAAAATGAACTGTTGTTTTTACAGTAAAATACTGGCAGCCGAGGTTCCAATTTAAAACTGTAAAATTCACTGTTAGAAACTGCAAAAATAGCAATTTTACAGTTTATTACTGTGAAATTAGCATTCTTTACAGTTTATTACTACAAAAGTAGTTGTATTATACTGTAAAAACAGCATTCATTTTCATTGAAAAAAAATGAACTGTTGTTTTTACAGTATAATTCTGTCAGCCGAGGTTCCAATTTTTAAAACTGTAAAATGCACGGCACTAAACTAAAACTAGCAATTTTACAGTTTCTTACTGTAAAGTTAGAAATTTTACAGTTTATTGCCGTAAAATTTAGCTGTATTATACTGCAAAAGCAACAGTATAATACTGGCAGCAGATGTTCCAGCTTAAAACTGTAAAATGCACGGTAACAAACTGTAAAATTATCAATTTTAGTCTATTACTGTCAAATTATCAATTTTACAGTTTAATACTGTAAAGTTAGCAATTACTGTTTATTACTGTAAAATTGGAAATTTCTACAGTTTATTACCATAAAGTTAGATGTATTTGGCTGTAAAAACATCATCATTTTTTGCAGGGTAGCGAAATGTGGCGCAAAGCTATAAAGCCTCTAAATTACCTCTTCGTGTATCTCTCAGATATGCGCTGGAAAGTCTCTTAAGCTGTTGTAAAAAGTCTCTTAATCTGTAACTCTCTGTCTCTCTCTCATACAAAATCAATTTGTATGAGAGAGAGACAGCATTGATAAGAGGAATAAATAGCTCATGAATGTTTGATCTCAAAGTGCGATTACTAATCACTGTTTCTTTGGAAATACTCATTGGGAGTAAAGGCTTTTTGCAACTTAAAGCAAACAAATCTGGTAAACTAAATTTGAGTAGAAAATAAATAAACAACCCCTCATTACAATAATTAGCTTCAACGATAATATCGCAAAACTTTTGTTATTAAAAGAAAAATTGAAGTCAAAGGCAGTTTTTTTTTTACCCTCTTGTCACCCAGAACCTTGCCACCTTATTGTAGACCAAAATAACCGGTGCTAGATAAATTAATTTATTATTTAAACACTTTATGAACACTTTGGGCAAATAAATATTTTCTTATTCTTTCACTTTTGCATTGCATGCGCATGCTTTTATACACATACTAGCTGCCAGGGCAGCTAGATTAGCTTCCTGCGGCATGTTGATGCATAGCGTCCCCCTTCTCTAACTTTTACCTCATGCTGAAGTTATATTATTTGATATAATTTAATGTTCATTCGATTTCAAGACATACCACGCACGTGGCCCGGCGTTGCACGGGCACTTCGTGTCCTGAAAGTAGTGAGGAAAATTTCAAGAAACTACTCCCCGCCAAGGCGGCTCGCTAACAGGCGCTTCACGCCTTTACTTTTTTCCTATATAAAAAAATCATTCGAATTATTGAGATGCTTCGCGTCTTCAAGATGGTGAGGAAAGTTTCAGTAAGTTCAGCTCGCTCAAAGGAAAAAAGCAGACATAGATACTCAGTTTTTAATATAAATAGATGGCTTTTCAACAAATGAATGTTTCAAAATATTACAAGTAGCTAGCGATAAAAATACTATGTACGTGGCCCGCTTATGAGTTTCGTGTTTGATTTAGTTAAGCCTTTATTCAAAATTCTCATTATCATTGTTTGCACTGTTTCATAGCAACCACGTTTCAACAATGGATTTCATATTTAATCATTTATGAGGCTTAATCGCTTTAAATTTGACTACTTATTAATTCATATCTTCGTTAATTAAAATCGTATAATTATATAGATTGAAACTAATGAAGCTTGAAAAATTACCTATCTATCGGTACCTGATTCGACTTTCAGTTCATTGGCGTTCAGGAGAAAGAAGCGTGACATAGATAGAAAGATACTCAGTTTTTAATATAAGTAGATTAGTTTCGAACAAAATGGATTTCCTGAACAACTGAAAAATAGCACATTGAATCGCATATGTGGCTCATACACTGCAAAGAATAAACCGTTGTTTTTACAGTATAGTACTGGCAGCAAAGGTAATATTAGCAATTTTACAGTTTATTACTACAAGATTAACTGTCTCCAGTAGCATCAACTCATCGGATTTTGCTCGGCCGATCATCGAACTCCTCGTAAACTGATTCCGTAACGCACGATGACATCGTTCCGATCAGTATCCGAGCACGGTTTTCGATGAGCTACTTTTCATCGGAAAGCGATATCCTTCCGATCAACTTTCCGATGAAAATAAGCCGGGCATCCAAAATTGATCCTAAATTCATCGGCACGTGACTGCACTGTTCGTAAATTGCTCCAAATCTCATCGTATTTCGAGCAAAACTTATCGGATTTTGCTGCTCGGATTCTGTTTGACCGATGAGACGCATTGGAGCGTTCCCGATGAGAACTCATCGAATCCGATCATTGGCCGATGAGAATTTCATCGGGTTTCGATGAATGGCCGATCATCGGCCGATGAGATTATGCTACTAGGGGTATTGTACTGTAAAAACAACATTCATTTTTTAGTGTATAAAAAGGTAGGAAGATAAAATTTTCGACGGCAAATATTGCACATAATGTAGATTTTATCGTCATTAAATGGAAAAAAAAATTTCATTATTATTTTTTTTCTTATCCGGTCACACTAGGGTTGAACCATCAGCTCATAGCCCATCAAGAATAATTTATCCCAATTTCTTACTGATAAATTCTAAAACTAAGACTTTCCATTTTATAATTAAAAAGCTTATTTTCCCCCCCACTTCTGCTGTGTGCCCTCTTTTGTTTTCCCGAGGAAGGAGGAAACCGATCTTTCTCTTACCGCAACGCCGTCATGTTTAATTACAAGGCTGTTTCTCAAGGTATGGAGCAACGTTGTCAATCCATCTTGGCGATTACTTCCTTTTTCCGTGCCAAAAATAACTGTTTCCGAAATATTCATCAGATGGAAGTTTCGGAATCACATTCCGGGAATTTCTGAGTGAGGCTACGTTTTTCGCAGCAATGAGAACCATTACTTTAATACTCTGTAAATTGATCAAAGCCTGTCAGAGGAAAACAATTGCCATTTACACCAAGCGAATATTTTTATTTGCACACATACATGTACGTGGAAATAAAAATAAAATATAAAAAAAAAACTTTTTTAAATTTAAAGACTGTTTCTGTCAGCTCATTCGCACTACGGTGGTACTAGGTTTCCATCTGATACCATGCACATCACCTACTCCCTCGGTTCTCGGAGGAGCAACCCTACTAGGGATGACAATCTCTCACACTAGTCCATGCCGAGCCAGCGGCTTGCCGCTAGGCTGGGTCTCATTTCGAGGCCTATGGCCTTCTCGCTGTTAGCGACTCTCTCCTCCCCTACCGGCAAGAAAAGGCTTGCTGCTTAGGCGCTCCATAAGACCCCTACCATGTTAGGATTGGCCCTAACAGTAGGTCTCTTCTTTGCTCACTTCCGGCGCGAAGTGAGTACAGAGCGTGGGGCAGGTCCCTCGCTCTGACTTTTCCTACACTTTTTGTTTTTCTATTGTAATTTTGCACTTACATTTTTACCCAGTCCTTCCATTTGTTTCATGTCAGCTCAATCATGTTCTCTCTCTCACCCAAACAGCGAAAAAGAGCGTAGCTCTAACGCAATTATTTTCTCACGATCTGTATCTGTATCTCATTCGCACTAAAAAGTATGAAATAAACTAAGTATTCGATATAGTGATTATAGTGTTCAGAATTCCAGCTCATCTTGATATATTTATATTTACGTTAATGTTAAAGCAGCCAATAAAGTTTAAACTAAAAATTTCATTTAAGAAATAGGCGGTATACTGTTTATTTAGCTTTTACTATACCGCCTATTTCTTAAATCAAATTTTTAGTTTAAACTTTATTGGCTGCTTTAACATTAACGTAAATATAAATATATCAAGATGAGCTGGAATTTCTGAGCACTATAATCACTGTAGTATCTATATATATAAAGATGACGGTGTTCGTTTGTCTGTATGTTTGTAACCGCTGGCCAGAAGCCCCCGCAGCACCCACAGACCTGAAACTTGGCTCAAAAATTCGAACGTACCCCGCCCTCGTGCACCTCGAAGCCCAAATTTTTAATTTCGAATTAGTTATTTTTAAATTAATTAATTAGTCTCATTTTTGGTGTATCCGCCATAATTGAGGGGGGAAAACCTCGCCCCACCCCAAAACATTATATATCGTTGGAAAGGGTTTTTTTTTCTGAAAAAGAAAAGTTTTAGCACGTTTCTGTCCGTTAATTAGGACAGGAGATATTAATTAATCAAATTTAGTCAATTTTCAAGGCCTAACTCTACGCAGAACTGAAACACTAGAGCCATTTTCCTGATCAGCTGCTCTTTTGTCCCTGAAGTTACTTTGTGGTTTAAATTTGCGTATAGATTTAAGCCTTGAAAATTTATTCAATTTGATTAATTAATATCTCCTGTTACTTACTTAACTTTCTGTCTCTTATATTTATTTGGCGAATTGATTTAAACTTTAACATGACTTTAAGTGGAATTTAAAAGGTTGTGGAGCGCATTTGAACTAAAGGATATAATAATTTTTCTTCAGAGGAGGTTCCCGGCCAGTGAAATCTTGATTATTTGAGGGTCACTGTTAGATTGTAATCACTTCAAAGAGATGGTACGAAAGACATTATATTTCTTTCCTTTTAATGTTCACATTAAAATCATGGAAGAATGGCTGTGGCTGATCTACCTGATACAATCGGTTCCCTATGTTAATAAATTTAGATTTGGCGACCAATTTTACATTGAAATTACGGTTAAATCGGTGAATTATCACGGGACGCGGGAGCGTCCCGCCCCGCCAAGAAAACCAAATACAAGCCGCCAAGAAATTTCCGTCGCCAATAAAAATGTAAAAGAGCGACTAGGACTGTTTACGCGAGTAACCAAACCGGGGTTTTCACCCCTCTGTATCTCAGCCCCATAAAGATCCTTAGAGTTCATTTTTGGTATACTCAATCTCCAGCGGCCCCTGACGGCACATACTAAAGCAAAACATCCAGGATCCTCAGGGGGAGGGGTGATATATGTTATAAAATCGCTATTTTTCGCACTTTTTAAAAATTGTTTGACAGGGGTCCAGACTAAACGGTAACTCGGATTGAGCTCTGCTTTTGCACCCACATTTATTTTGTCCCAAAGCTCGGCATAGGGGGTTTTTCGACCCCCCCACCCCCTCCCCCTCGCTTTTATTTTCCGTATCTTTTCTCCCCGGGGGTCTTTAGTGTTGATTTTTGGTATGAATATTCTCGATGAGACATTGAGGACATTTTCCCAAAATTTACCCCCCGGGGTCATCGCACCCCGGAGTTATTAATGCTTAAAATTGGTCCGATTTCTATCTACCAGCTCTGTTCAACATCTGAGCGTTTATGTTTTCATTGTTGGGCCACGAGGAAAGAAAACTCAATGATTTATAATTTTATCTGTTGCCAGTTTCTATTTGTTAACAAATAAAATATTTGTAATTGATTTTATTGCATAGGGCTTTTAACCTTCCGGAAAGCGCGCGACATACCGATACACGAGAGCGCGCGCTGGGTCAGAGTGACCCATATTACATTTTAAGAGCATTTTAACAATATTTAATGAATAATTCAGTAGTAAATCATGATTTTGACAAATATTAATCAAGGATCTCAAAAGTATATCCAAGTTCAAGGGGTCGACTTTGAATGCAGCTACAGTGGACCTGATCCATTTCTTTCAAATAGAAGTAGAGCAGCGAGTGTTTATCCTTGCGCCTGGGTCGAAAAGACCCAGCGCGAACGCTCGAATGTTAAATGGGATCTTCAATTTAGTTCATTTTAATATGAGATCGGCAGTAAGGGTTGGGGTTTTTTTTTTTAACTTTTAATTTAATCGTAGTATTGTTAGCAACTAGCTTTGTTTTGCGTCGGTTCGGGTGGTACATTGTGATTGATTTCAAATTTATCCCAGACTGAAGAAGATCCTTGAACTTTTGCACCAAATGCATGCCGCCAAGAAAACCACAGATGTCGGACCGCCAAGAAAAATGTTGAAGGGAAAAAAACACATGCAAAGTAAATTTTGAAGAGAAAAAAAAACAGGCAAAGAAATAATATTAATGCAAAAACATGTGATATCTCCCCAAAAACAACAGTGTTGTAAAAAAATCCCCCGCCAAGAAAACCTTAAATACTCAGCCTTAAAAAGTTATGATATCGAGTTTTCCCGCCAAGTTTGTGCCAAACTACAACTAACCTGTATGTATAGTTCTTTTAAATTGTTTTCAGTCCTGCCAGGCGGGAAGTTTTTACTCATTAAGCAACCACCTCACAAGACAAAGCTTCCCGCCTGGCAAAACTGAAAACCATTTAAAAGAACTATACATACAGGTTAGTTGTAGTTTGGCACAAACTTGGCGGGAAAACTCGATATCATAACTTTTTAAGGCTGAGTATTTAAGGTTTTCTTGGCGGGGGATTTTTTTACAACACTGTTGTTTTTGGGGAGATATTAAATTTCAAGGGCAATATTGCTGTGGTCATTGAGAGTTTTCGAAAATCTTGGCTCTACAGTTGTGTCAAAAGTTCCATTGAAACGTAAAAATTTCGCTAAAAATAAATAAGTTCGTCACACACACACGAAAAGAAGAAAAAAGTCTTTAAAACTAAAATAATCCTCGCATTGAACACTACAAACTGAAATGGCATTAAAAGTGTCATCAATATATTTTAAAAGGTCGTGGTGCACATTTGAATTAAAGAATATAATAATTTTACTTAAGAGGGTGGAGTGAATTTAAATTTATTCAGTTGACTTTCTTTACATTTTTTGCACGGGCATCGCCGTGCGGGTACTGCTATCTATATATATAAAGATGACGGTGTTCGTTTGTCTGTATGTTTGTAACCGCTGGCCAGAAGCCCCCACAGCACATACAGACCTGAAACTTGGCTCAAAAATTCGAACGTAATCCGGTAAAATGCACCTCGAAGGCCAAATTTTTAATTTCGAATTATTTATTTTCAAATTAATTAATTAGTCTCATTTTTGGTGTATCCGCCATATTTGAGGTGGGAAAACCTTCCCCCACCCCAAAACATTATATATCGTTGGAAAGGGGTTTTTTTTTTCTGAAAAAGAAAAGTTTTAGCACGTTTCTGTCCGTTAATTAGAGCAGGAGATATTAATTACTCAAATTTAGTCAATTTTCAAGGCTTAACTATGTACGCAATACTGAAACACTAGGTCCATTTTCCTGATCAGCTGCTCTTTTGTCCCTGAAGTTACTTTTTGGTTTAAACTAGCGTATAGATTTAAGCCTTGAAAATTTATTCAATTTGATTAATTAATATCTCCTGTTACTTACTTAACTTTCTGTCTTTTATATTTATTTGGCGAATTGATTTAAACTTTAACATGACTTTAAGTGGAATTTAAAAGATGGAGCGCATTTGAACTAAAGGATATATATATTTTTTTTTTTTACAGAGAGGGTCGGAGTGAATTTAAATTTATTCAGTTAACTTCCTCAAAATTCGGTGTTACCGAAAATGTCAGAATGGAACTATTATTGTTAAAAAAAATCATGGTGGATATTCAGTTACTCTTCGTATTTGGCGTCGTAAAGTTTGACCACAATCGAGATATTTACCAAACCTCCCAGCCTGTGAAACACTACTTTCTCCAAATCAAAGAAAAAGCTCTGGGAACGAACAGTAGTTATTTGCAGTCTAAAGAGTATTTTATTGCATGTTTAAGGCAGGAATTCAAGTGAAACACGGACGATCGCAACTCACCAATGCAATCGCAAATTCCAAAATTTGGATTCAAGTGAAACGAATTCACTTGAATTCGACTTACAGTAGCGGTTGCAATATGCGATCGCCTCGAAGCGACTGCAATGGTGTTTCACTTGAATTCGGCCCTAAAACATGCATTTAATGCCGCCATCACTAAATTTTTAACAATAATAGTTCCATTCTGACATTAACACCGCTATTCTGTTAATCTTCGTATTTGGCGTCGTAAAGTTTGGCAAAAATAGGGAAATTTACCAAACCTACCAGCCAGTGAAATCTTGCTTATTTGAGGGTCACTGTTAGGTTGTAATCTCTTCAAAGAGATGGTGCGAGAGACATTATATTTCTTGCCTTTTAATGTTCACATTAAAATCATGGAAGAATGATTGTGGCTGAACTACCTGACACAATCGGTTCCCTATGTTAATAAATTTAGATTTGGCGACCAATTTTACATTGAAATTACGGTTAAATCGGTGCATTATATTGAATTTCAACTGCAAAATTGCTGTGGTCGTTGAGAGTTTTCGAAAATCTTGGCACTACAGTTGTGTCAAAAGTTCCATTGAAATATAAATATTTCGCTAAAAATAAATAAGTTCGTCACACACACACACGAAAAGAAGAGAAGTCTTAAGAGTGAGTTAAACTTTATTTAGTTAATTTATTGCACATTTATTGCACGGGCATCGCCGTGCGGGTACTGCTAGTGTTTTGATAAAATAAACTTCACAAAGTTGTAAACACATGGTTAAATTTGTGTATTTCTCACAAGCAGTTAAACCAAATTAAATTTTAAATTCCACTCTGAAATTTTTAAAACAGCAAGAAGGTTGCCTACCTCGTAGTTCCCTTTGCTAAAGATGAAAGTTCGAATACGGTCGACACTGCGCCAGTGTAGTATGTTTTGATAAAATAAACTTCACAAAGTTGTAAACACCATTTTATTCTTATCTCTTCTCATTCCATTCCATAACATTTTCGCGATCTCGTTTTTCGTCACCAATGGCAACCAACTAGAAGAAGTAGGAGTCATTATTATGGCACAATACTAGCGCCAGTAGATGGGAGGAGAGACTTTAATGCACTCTACAATCACTATATCGAATATTAAGGCAGGAATTCAAGTGAAACACGGACGATCGCAACTCACCAATGCAATCGCAAATTCCCAAATTTGGATTCAAGTGAAACGTTACAATCGCTACGAGCTGCGATTCTAATGTTATTCGACTTCCAGTAGAGATTACAAATTAGGTCTATTGCGATCGCTTCGAAGCGATTGCAATGGTGTTTCACTTGAATTCGGCCCTAAGGCAGGGATTCAAGTGAAACAGCACTGCGATCGCTTCGAATTGCAATCGCTACTGGAAGTGAATTACATTATCATCAACTTAACTTGGCATGACGTCACTACGGGTGGAGCCAATAAGAGCTAACAAGCACTCAGCGATCTCCTCTTATTCGCCAAGTAGGCTGTGACGTTTTATCTAGCTCGTTTTTTATAGGCAAACGTCACGCTGACGTCACGATATTTCTATCAAGAAACGTTCTAATGTAATTCATTTCTAGTAGCGATTGTAATGTGCGATCGACTGTTTCACTTGAATCCCTGCCTAAGGCAGGGATTCAAGTGAAACAGATTATGGAAAAGAGTAAATTTCATGTAGTTTCCCCATTAAATGATTACATTTTCAGTCCATTGTTGCAAAAATTTATTGCCTGGCAACAACAATATTAATAGTGATCATAATGAAAATGTGAACCAACGCTTCACTAGAGTAAGTATGAAATTTATTGCTTTCTTACGATTTTTAGATTCATCTGTGCCAATAATCGCTAACGGGGTAAATAAAAAGATGATTGATTTTGGCAACAGTTAGAGAACAGAAAATGTTTATAGTCAAAAAATTTCTATGTTAGGTACGTTAGATGTTTTCACCAATGTAGTCACAAGGATATAAACTAATGATGGGACTTATTTTGCGTGTAATGTTTGGAAATACTTGACTCCAGTGCGATTGATATTGTAAATATATATTTATTTCAATTTGCAGGGTGCGGCAGAGAAACTCGCTGATTTTAATTGGATGCTAATTAGCAAGGAGTGGTCAGAAAGGATTGGGAAGAGTCTCATTTTAAAGAGAAGGTCCTGAAGTTTTGTTATCTCATAGTTTAGTTGTCGCCATGCGTTGGACGAAGGAGTAACGAGCGTTCGCCGCCGAATCTTACTTTTCAAATAATTTTTCGGTGGTCGCCACTCAACGTGCCTTCCGAACTCGGTTCAAAATTCAGCCCATTGTTCCCATTCCTGGCTGGGAATCGACTGTTTTGTGGGTGAAAATATTCAGGGAAAGTGGAGGTGCGGCAAAAAGAGGCCCAGGAGGTCAACGGATTCCCAGAACCCTAGAAAACGTCGAAAAAGTGAGGGAGACGTTTTTGCGCTCTCCCAGGCGTTCGGCGCGTAAACACGCTGCTGCTTTGGATATTTTTGATTGGACACTGAGACGAATTCTTCACAACGAACTCCAGTTTCATCCCTACAAACTTGCTGTGGTTCACCAGTTGAGTGATAACGTCTCCTTGAAAGGTGACGTACAGTGGCCAGCCCGCTCCCCCGATTTGACACGCCGTGACTATTTTTATGGGGGTATCTCAAATCGATCGTTTACAACGACAAACCCGGACCCTGCAACGCTTGAAGAACAACATCCGGCTTGCTATCACCAACATCCCAATCGATATGCTCGAAAGAGTGCAACAAAACTTCAAATCTAGGGTAGATGAGTGCATCATTAACAGGGGCCGCCATTCTTCCCGATGTAGTTTTTAAATCTAACTAATATAAAAATTCAGAATGGGTACCATATCTTATAAAAAGTAGTAAACTGATACATGAAGTACTTTTCCCTTAGTTGACTTTTCAAGCCTGCAAGTTTCTCCGTTGCACCCTGTACCAAGCTTATAACATTTCCGATTTACCTAAACATTATTTGTAGCTTGCATTTTTATTTACGGTGTGTAATACAGTTTTTTAGTTTGTCCAGACAGAAAAAATTACCATTGTTTACAGAAGTAGCCATTGTGTATATAGATATGCACTTTATTGTTGAAAAATTCATGAACGAGTGTCACTAAAACACCAAATCCGGCAGAAACCCGTGCAGGGCCGGGTACCCGGCTAGTTAAATAATAAAATAACAAGAACAACAAAATATTTACATTGCGTTTTAAAAGGTCATATAAACTAAGGCCCCTATATATACGAGCCGGCGCATCAAGATTAAGTTTCACCACTTTGGATCCAGCGCTTGTTTGTGTGCTTGAGTGGTTGTCTTTTCTGGCCAGTAATCGCGTTTTGGTAATTTTTCACTGTGAGCAATTATTAGCAGCACGTGGATTTGGCAAAGCTTAGCAATATGCCAAAACTTTTTTCTGGTAACCCTACTCCGCAACAATGAAAATTTGAAAGTAAAAGTTAAGGAATTGGATCCAAAGTGGTGAAACTTAATCTTGATGCGTCGGCCTGTCTATATAGCGGCTCTAATATAAACAAACTACCAATGATTTTCCAAAAGTATACTCCGTTCGCACGCTTGATGATTCTTATATAAGTAAAAATATTTATATGAGAGGCTTATACATCTCTCTTTACGTGAAGGATAAATGCCCACAATCCGCAAATATATCTTTGTTTTGGTTAGCCTTGAGATTAATGTGATGAGTTTATTAACCAAACGTCGGTTTTATTATTACTATTATTTCATTGTTTCTGGAAACAAAAAGTCTTTAAAAGAAAAATATAGCAGACTGAGGGAACGCGCTGTGCCGCTCGCTCCACTATAAAGCGGAAGTGTGTTAAGTCCGGTTGGATTTAACTCAGCAACCGGAAGTAAAATGTGAAAACCATGACAAAAGCAAGTACAGAAAAAGTCTTTAATAATAATAATAAAAATGTATATGGGTACTGTCACTCCTTGAAAACTGCGATTAGCAATCGGGAACCATTCCACTTAAAAAACGGGTGATGGGTTGTGAGTGGGAACTTTTCGAAGTTTTCAATTTAAAACTTGCATTTTGGCAATTCTTTTGACATAATCAAATAAACTATGCATTTGAAATTAGCATCGTTCTACGTTGTTTTATACGGATCAAAATGCTTCTTATTATTCTTCCCCTTTGTTATCTCACCTATCACCCCTATTTGGTAAGATGAGAGAAAAACCGACGTATTCGTAAATACACGGAAGGTTTTACCTTCGAAAATTGGACAGTGTTTCTTTACAAAACCCAGTCTTTCATTCCTACAGTGAGTCGATAAAATGAGTAGTAAGCGTGCTTGTGTATCAAACCCATGGGATTGCACGTTTGGTTAACCCACCTTACCGAAACATCTGCTCTGCATCCCAGATCCCTCGCTCTTGCAAACAGATGGGCACAGTAGACCATGGTCCATGATGAGCTGTTGCGCCACTGAATTTTAATTCTCTACAAAAGTAAATTTGCTCTCCTTTTTTTAATATTTTGGCATTTAGGCATTTCGGCTTCACAGTTTGGCATTTTTTTAGAAAAACAATGTAAGCATTTTTGCAAAAGTGCAATAGTTCACAAAATATTTATATCGATTTTAGAGATATGGGGGGTTAAATACGTAAATTTTGACAAAAATTGTCATGAAGTATATTTTTCCAGTTTTTTTTTTAATGTTTATTCTTAAATCAATTGATTAATCAACCCTTTGTTAAACTTATTACCCATAACCAAAATACATTTTCCAAATGTGCTAAAGTATTGAACAATTTTAAACATAATCATTAACTGATAGTTCTGATGAGCTTCATTTGAGCTAATCCAACGAAATATTCAGAATTTAAAAACTTTACTTAAAAAAAAACAAGCTACTAAAATATTAGAAACATCGTTTTGTCATTCATTCTATCATTCCAACCACATGTTTAAAACTTTTGCCCTGGATGGTCATGACATTTCAACGCATTTCACTTGACAATACACAACCAAAGGCTACCCTCAGGGGTGCCCATCCCCCCCCAAGCTTAAAGGCACAAATCCCCCCCCCCCAAAAAAAAACGTTTCACAACCCTCTCGTGCTTTTTTATTTTCAGTTTTATCCCTCTTTTTTATCTTATTTATTTTTTAAATATTATTTATTTATTTTTTTTAATTATAACTATTATTTTATTAGATTATTAATTTTTTAAAAGTATTAATTATGTGCAAGAGCGGATCCAGTTTCCGGATAAGGAGGGGTTTCGAAAAGGGGGGAGGTCAAAGTGCAATGTTTGATCAAAAATGGGAGGTCTGGCAATTGTTTCGTAATATACGTAAGTCCCAAAAATGCAATTTTTGGCTATATTTGGTCTGTTAAGGGGGGGTCATGACCCCCATGACCCCTGCTATGGATCCGCGCCTATTATGTGCAGAATGGAATCGCTTTTTTTTCCCTGTCAAACATTCCAAGCGCACACGCACGCAAATAAATAAATAAATAAATAAATAAATAATAATGAAGAAATAAAAGAAGAAATTTAAATTAAAAAATTAATTAATAAGTAATTTAAACAATAATTAATTAATTAATAATTTAAATAAAAAATTAATTAATTAATAATTTAAATAAAAAATTTAGTTTAAAAAATTCCCACCAAGAATTTTGATGGCGCAACTTGTGCCATAATCGGGGGGGGGGGCATTATGGTAGCCAGTGGTGCCCCCATGTGGGCACCACTGGCTACACGAGTTGAAGTTTTTCATGTTTTTCAATTCTTCTCATTCACTTATTTCCAGAATAATATCACCAAAACCCTACCATTTGCATGTAATCCCTCCCAGAGGCTATGCAACAACAATCAGGGATCTTATGTCACCTACTGAGGCTGACAGGCGTGATCTCTACACCCAATTGTTACCTAATAAACAAATTAAATTTTTTGCTCCACGATTACAGGCAGTGTCATGCCTTGTTGACCCAGCGAATCGCTGCCTACTTAATGTCCTATTTATGAACCTTTTCCCTTTTTTTCCCGCAATGGAAGTCTGTCTGTCGAAATCGTCTTACTTTTTGCCACGGAGTTGGAAGTTGCCTGGAGGGCGAACGTTGAAATGATACGCGAGATTAGAGAGTATTTTTCTCTCCACGCTCAAATTGGGTTGAATGGAGGTAGGTAAAAGTAAACGGCCGTGAACTTTCCAATGGAGAAAGCAGAGGAATTCTTTTTATATGAATTTATTTTTCGGCATATTTCTTTATGGAGTGTTGTGTTTCTTTGTTTGGTACTTTCTGCAAAATGCAATAGCTGAGGTTTTTTTTTTTCTGGGTGGAAGAGGATGTTTCTTCACAAGTGAAATTTATATGTTTTAGGACTTAGTAGGTCAATAAATACTTTTGGAAACATTCTTCTGCATTGGTTCACGAAAAATATGTTTCCTGTTTTTTTTCGACAACCAGCCTTTTGTTTTCACTTGATAGTAGTTGATGTTCCTCTGATTTTTCAGATAACCATGTGGCGTACTTCTATGAACTTTAATTTTCGTACTATTTAACATTTAATTTGAATTCTTTTTGTTCAACCTTAAATTTGCATAATGTTAAAACAGAACCACCAAGTGAGTGGCAACGGCTGTAAGGCAGCCATAAAAGGAGCGCAATTTGATGTCTTACGTTCTCTTACCGCCTGTGCCGGCTGCGGCAAGATGCATCGTTTAACATTTAAGTTCCTTTTATTTTGTACATACGTTAATGAATAATATTTTAAGTTGTTCGCTCTGTACATCTCTGCTAACATTCACGAGACAGTGTGCCGGTACAATGGGGACAACCACAACCATAACGACCAGAATAAATCTAGGTCATTGATTTTCAATATTTATTTTGAGAAACTATCTTTTTTTAACATGTTTTTTTTTTTTTTTTTTTTTTTTTTTAAGCTTTAACCCAAGCAGATTTTCTATTAAAATCCCAGTTTTTACGGAAAGTTACAATTTTTTTAAGGAAAATCAACGATACATTATTTTCTATTCTTTTTTGAACCATCCTTGATTGTCAAATTTTCATTAGTCAGAAAATCTCAGTTTTATCAACAGTTTTTGCTTAGTGAAGATGTGTTTGCTGCTTTACGCATTTTAAAGACTGGAAGAGAAACTTTAGATTTTCAGCAGGTTATTTCAAATAGTAATTGGAGAAAAAATTGCATTGGATCTTCATTAGTCCTGACTAATAGTGGATTCAGCTCGTCCGAATTAATGAAAGTACGGATTAAAGAAAATATCCTATAAATTGAGACAAGGTACTACATCAACAAACTACTGTGCAGAGTACACATTGTAATTTGCATTCAAGAGAATGAAATATGAAACTGCATAGGAGAAAATGACAAAAATGTTTAACAAAAATACAAAATAAGCTCTACAAAAATTCCCCATTTCCCTAACTCGTCTTATAATTATATAGTACGCTCTGAATGACTGTACGGATTTAGCAAAGTCCGGTTTCATAGGGACTGGAATATGGAGAGTTTGCTGAAATGCAACACATTAAGAGACTCTGAATGGGAAAAATGTTTAAATGTTTTTTGAAACTGTTATTTCTTAATAATGGATTTTTTTACAATATTTCAAGGGCTCTTTTAAGTTTTATGACTATAAATGCAAAAACATGATACAATGCGAGTGTGGTAGTTACGAATGGAAAAACTGTTTATTAACCCATTAATGCCTAACATTTTTTTTCCAAAGATATTTTGTATACTGGTTATACACAGTGGACAGGAAAAATAATTTTAAAAATATTATGTAAGAAATTTTTTTTATTAAGGAAAGAAAAATCGTCCCTTAAAAGTTACGATAGACCTCAGAGGGTACATACTCTTTTTACTAAAAATTTTTTCTGCCTGCGATATAATATTTAAAAAGGTATTTTATAAGAGGAAATAAAATCAGCAATTAACATAAACTGGGAAGCTGAGAATAACTTTGAAAACATAGCTTTTTTTTTCTTGAGATAGTGAACGATGTCACTTTTGATAAAGATCATATTAAAACTGCTATAGAACACACTTTACAACGGTTATGTGCTGCAATATGTTAATAACGAATTGAAACAATACCAAGATACTAATTGAACACTATTATTTGGTTGAAATGCTCATTTTTGGGAAATTCACACCCTTTTTTGGGCCGTCCCTAAAAAGGGACGCTAGGCATTAATGGGTTAAAGTAATTCGGAACGACTGTAGTATTTGAAGATTGAGTTAATAGGGAAAAGACGCGAGCGATTATTTAATCTGCAATTTTTTCACACGAGTCTGTCGTGATTCAGCATTTCTTCTGCCTCTAACATCTGCGTGCAAATAAGCACGAAACAAAAAAAGAGTGACACTCGAGGACGCTATTTCTCCCACACAGTCAATATTCTTACATCATTCGAGATGAGTTGTCTAATGCTGCGTTAAAACGATTTTTTTTTTTTCTTTTTTTCATTTTTATTTCAAGTAATTTTGAGAATAAGGATATTTTTAAAGTTTAAATAAACTCTTGCATTTAATTTATGAGACAGTTTTGTTTTCAACGTTACCATGCAAATATGTGTTAGAGCTATACAAATATGTTCAATCCTTGCATCAAAATTCCTGGAGTTTCTCAACGATTTCTTGATGTTACTCAGCAAAAAGAGAAATGGAGTAAAATAATAATGAATTTTCGGGATAGGGAAAATTTTTATATTTACAGAAATGAACTCCGAATTTTACTGACTGATGAAATATAAGCATAACATCACATAAAAGATTTAAAAATTGCAATTTTGCCATTGTCTCTAGATTTGCCGAATCTTCAGACAAAATTTGCCGAATAAGGAAACTTTTGGAAGGCCACATTGATCTCCCGTGACCTCCCATCAGGGCGCCTCTGCAGAAGCATCGATGTTTTTGTCAAAATATGTTTCTAATTTAGACGTTAGAACATCATGAACAGTTATGAACTTTTAAATGTGATACGGGTAGCAGGAGAATAATGTAATTAATGCAGAGATTCGAAAAAATATAAAACCTCGATTTCACAAAAAAAGTGAACATTCTTTATACATTCTGAAGTGGAAAAGCTTGTATAGCTTGACTACGGAGAGATGGCGCGTGAACTGGAAACGTAAACAAACCACTTCATTTTTTAATAGGTAGGATCAGTGAGAACTCTCAAACAGGAAACAACTGCTCACGATTGCAATTTTTCTAACTCTACCTATTACAAAATGAAATCGTCTGTTCCCACTTCCGGTTCACGCGCCATCTCTCCGTGGTCCAGCAGGCTATATATGCCACGTTTTTGCTTCTCCTGTAAAGCTAAAATTGTTTGAGTTACGTGGTTAAAACTTTTGGCCATCGATATAGCGGTTTTTATTTTAAATAGCTTAAGTACGTAAATCTCAATCAAAAGTTTCCTTTTCATATGAAACGTACACAATATTTTCCTTGAATGTAATTCTATTAAAAATAATTTTTCTTTCATTCAGATACGCTGACTAGTGCATTCAAAATAGAGAGTCATGTCCTTCTCCCCCTTAAGCTACCAAATATTGCCTAAAGCTGTATTTTGGGGACTAATATTTCCAAAACTTCACCCCAGACACCCTATTCAAGCCCAAAAATTGCTCACTCTCCCTCCCTCTTTTGCGATAATGACTCCCTCCAAAACCAGAAGCAGTATCTGCCCTTGGACTAGTCGACATTAAATTCCTGTAGCGACTGGTAATTTCTCAATATGAGATGGCGTCAACGATGTCTGCTATCTATTAGCAATCGGGAAGTAGCAATTGAAACAGCCAGATACATAGTCATTAGGGAATACATTAGAGCCTAATGTCTGAGAAACTCCAAAGCTACTAACGATACTAGATACTATAATAAAATACATACACATCCCTTGAGATGTAAAATTACTTAAATTTTTGAGAAGTTTTGCGAAAAGATTTAAATCATTCAAGCAATAAAGTGAGTGAAATAGTAAAATAATTCTTCGAACACTAAAGAGTCGGGTAGATTCTTCTCTGAATCTCTCTGGTTTCTGGCATTTTTTTAGGAGATTTTAAGAAACACCTCGCACCAGGCCCCTCTTTCCCAATGGGCACTCTGGGCACGTGGCAGGGCCCCACAAACGATAGGGGCCCACAGTTCCAGATATAGACTTATTATCTCAGCACAAAAAAAAAACTGGATTACTGGAGAAGTGTATTTAAATATTCATTTAATGTGACTAAAGAAATAAAAAGGAATCTTGCCTCGGTTACGTACTTTCTTTTTCTATTCTAACCAAATTGCTGTTCTGCCAAGATCATTGGGGCCCATGATCCTAATGTGCCCAGGGCCTCCCATAGGTTAAAGACGGCCCTGCGTCGCACCTTAAGGGCAAAGGGGCCACAGATAAAAAAATAATAATCAATAAATGAAATAAAAATAAATAAATAAATACATAAAATAAATAAGTAAAATAAAAATAAATAAAATGAACAAAATAAAATAAATAAATCAAACAAATAACATAAATAAATACATAAAAAAATAAAATAAATGAAGAAACAAATAAAAGAGCCAAAAAAGGGGGAGGCAGTAAATTCAATGTCTGAAATTCATTGCCTTTTCATTTCGCGCAAACTCACCTCTCTCATTTTCATTCTTTCATTAAAATAAATAAATAAAAATTAAAAAATAATAATAAATAAAAATAAAAATAAAATTTTGAATAAAAATGAAAATAAAATTGTAAATAAAAATAAATTAGGAAATAAAAAATAAAAATAAATTAATAAATAAAAAATATAAAAATAAAATAATAAATAATCAATTTAAAAAATAATAAATAAAATAATGAATAAAAAATAAAATAAAAAAAATAAAAATTATTAATATATAAAAATATAAAAATAAATAATAACTAACGAATGAAAAATAAATAATAAATAAATAAATAGAAAATAATTTTAATAAATAAGTGATCTTGTTTTCGACTTCATTTCTCCGCAAACATTCCCAACTCACCTTTCTCATTTTCATTGTGCATTGTATTTGGGGGAAATCGCGGCGATTTCTTTGGGCGATAACCCAGTTTGCTTTCCTGTCTCTTGAGGTTTCTGACCCCGAGAGGCAGAAAACAGAAGAAGAAGAAGGGGTTTTTCGATGAAGAGGAAAGAGAAGGAAAGTAGTGATGAGAGGGGAAATGTGCATTATGCCAAAAGTAGGCGATCACATGTTGAGGCTTCAGCAAAATCGTGACCGGTGTCAATCAAGGCTGAATAATTTTCAAAGACTTAGGGCTCTTTTAATTCATTTATTAATGTGTCTTGAGTTGGAAATTTCGTATTTTTTCTTCCAAAGCATGAAAACACTCTTAGAAATTTTTGAGGTTTAAAATTTCAATGAGTTCATTTTAAGGTGTGGAACGTCAAACAGTTCTTTTTACACTATAAACAAGAAGTTCTGTCAAGAACTAAACGAGCCTACTTTCCCGTACATCAACATCGGCATTCTCGCATCTGATCATTATTCTCCTGATTATCTGAGACTGAAAATTATGTCAAACATACCTTTTTAGCACTTAGAGCTGATTTCGAAAAGCAAAATATACCCCTGTCATCAGATGAAATAGACACGTAAAAAGTAATTAACGAATAAATAAAGTTTTGTCGCACCTTTTAAAGAGTGTAACTGTTACAGTTCCTCCGTAGAAAAAATCCTCCATCGTTTTCAAAAAATAATAATAATAATAAAAATAATAATAAAATAAATAAATAAATAAAAGTACAAAGAGCATCAAAACACATTTTATCAAAGAAAGAAAAAAAAAACTCGTCCGTTAATAAAATGTCTCGAATTTCACTTTTAATCCGTTGCCAGTTGTTAAATATAAATAAAGAATAAAATTTTCTCGTGAATGAAAAATTTTTATTACAAAAAAAAATCGTCTGCCAAAAAAAAAATAATAATAAATAAAATAAAACAAATGAATAAATAAACAAAAAATCGTCTGCACAGTCAGTCATTTTTTTTCTGAGTCTGCATTTCCGCCATGTTTGTGGAGTCGGAGTCGGAATCAGAGTCCTCATAGAAGATTACTCAGAAAACTACTTTACAAACATTATTTATCAAAATCATTTTCTTACAAAGTTAGTTTGAAGGAAATCCGACTTTAAGTTCAGGATCAACATTCAACTTAAATTCCCCGTAGACGCTAATGTTAATTTTTTTTCTGAACGGTTCAATATTGAACGAAAAATGGTTCAAATCAAAAAGCGAAATATGGGAATGGAAGCCTCTCCGAGATCTTTCAAACAAAAAAAAGTTTATTCCATTCGGACGGTTCACTCAAAAGTTATTAGGTGGGGAAAGGTTGCTTGAACGGTTCAATGTTGAACGAAAAAATGTTCAAATTGAAAATTTAAATACGGTAATGAAGTATCCTTGCTGAGATCCTTCGAACAAAAAAAAAGTTTATTTAAATCGGACTGTTCACTCAAAAGTTATTAGGGGTGACAGCTTGCTTGAGCGGTTCAATGTTGAACGAAAAATTGTTCAAATCGGAAATGTAAATACGGGAATGAAGTATCCTTGATAAGATCTTTCGAACAAAAAAAAGTTTGTTGAAATCGGACTGTTCACTCAAAAGTTAGCATCGCGGGACAGGTTGTTTGAACGGTTCAAAGTTGAACCAAAAATTGTTCAAATCGAAAAATCAAATATGGGAATGAGCTGTACTCGCCAAGATCTTTCCAACAAAAAAAAGTTTATTCAAATCGGAATGTTCATTCAAAAGTTATTAGGGGGGGGGGGACAGACAGACAGACCGACAGACCCACCGACCGACCGACACACAAATTCCCCATCTCAATACCCTACTTTCAAATTTTTAATTTTTCGATATTCATTTCACCTTTTTATTTTTTTTAACTTGGCGATATTTTTTGGACTTGGCGATATTTTTTTAACTTGGCGATATTTTTTGGACTTGGCGATATTTTTTAGATGCATTAAGCTACTTTTGATACTTTTTTCGTCTTTCTTTTATTTTTAAAGGGAAAGTAGGCTAAAAATGAATTTTTACAGTATAATGCAGCTAATTTTATGGTAACAAACTAAAAATTGCTCATTTTACAGTACTAAACTGTAAAATTGCTAGTTTTACAGTTTGTTACAGTGCATTTTACAGTTTTAAGCTGGAACTTCTGCTGCCAGTATTATGCTGTTGTTTTTACAGTATAATACAGCTAATTTTATAGCAATGAACTGTAAAAATTGCTAATGTTACAATAAAAAACTAAAAATGCTAACTTTACAGGATTAAACTGTAAAAGTGCTATTTTTACAGTTTATTACAGTGCATTTTACAGTTTAAAATTGGAACTGCGGCTGCCAGTATCATATTGTAACAACAACAGTTAATTTTTTGCAGTATAGAGGTGTGAAGTATGGGAATGCGAGGCAAAGTGAAATGGCATAATTTCAGTTTGCAGAGCTACCTATCTAGCAATATTTTAACTAAATTCCTGAACATACAAATGATTCCAGTTAAAAAAATAAATAGCTCTAAAGATTAATGAAAAAATAATACGTGTTATTTTCAAATTTTGATATACATATTGTAATATTTCGTGGTTTATCAAAACTATTTTTCGTTGCTTTAAAATAATAAACTTCTTGAAATTACTATTTTAAGCATAAATTGATATCTACTGATGTCCAATTCAGTACTTACTTGGTTTATATTATGAGTGTTTTGATTTTAAATATCCAATGCAATTGTAAAGTGCACGCGGGGCAAAGCGAAATAGTTCAATTTATAAACTTAGTCATTCATTTTTTAATCACTTAAGTATTTATTTATTGATTCTTTTGTATTCACCATTTTTATATTGTGTAACAATTTCCGGCATAAATATTCTTTGTTTTTTCATTTTAAAACAGGTAAGTTATTTTAACTATTTCACTTTGCACCATATTCTCCCACTATATGGAAACAGTGATGACAATAACAGTTATCGATTCCACAAGCAAACTTTAATTCCAAGCCTGAGAGGGAAGATGGTAGGAGAAGGAGAAATGTGTACTATTTTCATTATCAAGTACGTTTTGAAGAAACAGAATTTGATTAAGTCTGCATCATCGGATGTTTGATTTTTTATTTTTTAAATGAGATAGACATATTTTTAAAAATATGATTTAAATGCTAAAAAAGGTATACTTGATATTATTTTCAATCTTAGCTTATATAAGAAGTATTGATCTGATGCTAGAAAGACGGTAACGGTATACAGAAAAGTAGGTTTTGTTCTCAACAAAACTTGTCATTAGAAATGTGAAGTAGAGCTAACTTCATAGCGAAAGGGCAAAAAAAAATACAAAACACGTTTCTGTTTAGCCCCAAATAAGAAGAATCAAGCAGGTGTTGCATGTTGTAAAAAATAAATGTTGTTTTTACAGTATAATACAGTTAATTTTATTGCAATAAACTGTAAAATTGCTAATTTAACAGTTTATTACTGTGCATTTTACAGTTTTAAACTGGAACCTCCGTTGCCAGTATTATACTGTAAAAGCAACAGTTCATTTTTTGCAATGTGGAACCAAACGATAAGAACCAAGGTTTTGTGCGTGTGTAAATGATGACAATTCCGAGAAACATATTTTTCAAGGAAGTAGCCTAACACACCTGCTAAACACTGAATACCGCGTCCGATGTTGCAAAGAAAGTTTTCCAAACATTAATCCTGATTAAATGTGAAAGTTGTGAAGAAATCAGCCGCATTTTATGGATGAAGAGGGAAAAAAACCCATAAATTCGGGAATCCCACCAACAGCTCCTGCTCCAAAACAGCACTGGAGCTTGTCAGGGGTTGTAAGAAAACGCCCGGGACGAGAGAGAAATGAATTTTTTGATGCGTCGATGTTTTTTCCTCGTGTGAACAGCGTGCAATGACTTGCTTGCTGAAGTCTCTTGGCTTTGATTGAGATTCGAAAGTGATTGTCGTAACTGTTAAGTTGTTGTATTCGTGAGCAGTCATGGCAGTTAGCCTTGCGGAAAAAGATGATTTCATTTTAGATGAAACGCATTAGTGAACATAGCTACCGTTTTGTGTGGTTTCCAAACTGCCAAAATTGAACTGTTGTTTTTAGTATAATTCTAACATCCTTTCTATTTTTAGGATTTTTAATTCTAATAGATTTCTTTCTATTGTTAGTAATTTCCTCGATTTTTCATAATTCATGGCTGGAGTATTTGTTTATTAACCTGTTAAGTGGATGATTTTACAACTAAAATGAGTTAATTCAAATCGATAGCACTGAGACAATCATTTTCAACATTCAATAAAGAAAATGCAAAAAATGAACTGTTGTTTTTACAGTATAACACTGGCAGCCGAGTTTCCAATTTAAAACTGTAAAATGCACAGTAATGAACTGTAAAACAAGAAATTTTACAGTTTATTGCCGAAAAGTTAGCAGTAATTTACTGTAAAAAACAGCAGTATAATAGTGGAAGCAGGGGTTCCAGTTTAAAACTGCAAAGTTCACGGTCATAAACTGTAAAATTAGCAATTTTACAGCTTAGTACTGTAAAGTTAGAAATTATACAATTTATTACGGTGAAATTAGCATTTTTTACTCTTTTTTCTATAAAATTAGCAGTATTATACTGTAAAAACAACAGTCATTTTTCACAGTGCATTAAAAAGCAAATAGAGTTGTTTTCCAGATACGTTTTAAAGATATCTAAAATTTCAAAGCACATATATTATTACAAATACAGGTTGTTTCATATTGAATGGGCCAAAAAGAAAACATGTTTGTGAATGTTGTAATTAATATACAGTGAACTCTCACTTATACGCCGCCTCATTTATGCGCCTTTTTCAGTTATACGACGATTTTAAATGGTCCCAGCACATTCCATAGAAAAATGATGATAGTATCATTCGTTTATGCGTAGCTCTAGAGATATATATTTCACTTATGCGCCGAATTTTCACTAAAATGTAAAAAATTTAATTTATTTTCTAAGCATTTTTCTTCCCTTTCCTCTTTAATCTTTCGCCTTTATTGCTCACAGAAGGCCTTTTTTTCCACATGAGCTAGAGTTCGGAGAGGGACAAGTATCTATTATGGATCATTTTAAAGGAAACAGTTTGTAATTTTTAACCGACTTCAACAAAGGAGGAGGTTATACAATTCGTCGGAGAAATTTTTTTTTTTTGTATGTTATAAGATTACTCGAAGTTGCCTGGACCGATTTCAAAAATTCTTTTTTTGTTAGAAAGGTCTTTCTTTCCGATTGGTCCCATCCTCTCGTGGTCCGGGTTCGATAACGGGAACCTGCAGAAATCTTTCGGAAAAGAAATTGGGATCACAGGAATCGTAATAATGACCCTTTTAAACGCCAGGCTTCTCTGGATTGTATAATGAAATTCATTTCTATGGTCTTTTTAAAAATTTTAAACCGAGTATCTTTCTATGTCCTGCTTTTTTTTCCTGAATTCCAACGAACTGAAAGTCGTACCAGGTACTGATTGATTCGTAATATTTCAGGTTTTATTAGTCTTGATTTGCATAAGGTTTGATAAAGGAATTCTGAAGAAAGTGAGGAAAATCTCCAAATTTTTGCTCAAATTTAAAACGATTTGTCCTAAATGATTAAATATGAAATCCATTGTTACAGAACGTGATTGATATGAAACAGTTATTATAATGATCATGAAAATTTTGAATGAAGGCTTAACTGAAGCAAACATGAAACTCATTAGCGGGCCACGTATGTAATACGTCATGAAATTTTATGAACTGCGAGAATCTAGTGTTGTTTTGAAATATAAATTAGTTGAAAAGCCGTTAATATTTAGCTTTAATTAAACTAGTACACAAATAAATACCAGAGAATAACAAGGATTATTTTTTAGTGTCAATCGTTTAAAATTTTAGACGCGTTAATACTTTCTTTTTCTTACATAGTTTATTTTATGAAGCATTTACTTAAGAAAATTAGGTGAAGTTTTGCAATGGAAACATTACCTTATTTCATATGTACATTTACACTAAAAAGAATAAAATAAAAATATTTTTGAAAAAAAAAATTGAACCGACTTCGGAACTTCAATCAGCAAATGCCCTAAAAAGTAAAAAATAATTTTATTCTTTGAACACCATCGACACTACATTTAAACATAAGTTTTGAAGTCGGTGCAAAAACTATAGGTGAAATGATGTTTAACTACATTTTGCCAACATTTTTCAGGGAAACCATTGAAAATTAGGAGCTGAATATTTGTACCATTACATAAATAAGTAGTTGCCAATCTAGTGTATGCGAATGCGATTAAAGAACCTAGATTCATTGCAATTTATATATATAGTTAAATTATAGTTTCGTATGATTCTATATATTGTTTTTGCACCGACTTCAAAACTTATGTTTAAATGTAGTGTCGATGGTGTTCAAAGAATAAAATTATTTTTTACTTTTTAGGGCATTTGCTGATTGAAGTTCCGAAGTCGGTTCAATTTTTTTTTTCAAAAATATTTTTATTCATGCTACAATTTTGTTTTCTCTCTATCATTGTAGTTACGTTACAGTAATTGCCAAACCGTAGTAATATGTCTCTTTTCAATAGAAACATTTTCATTCATTCTCTCATTAAAAACTATGTTGCGTTTTAACCCCTTCCCGGCTTATCCCGAGCTGGACTCGGGCAAGCGAAATGTTCCATTCTGGCTCATCCCGAGTGTAGCTCGGGCACGGTGAAAATTAACACTGACTGCACAACCAGTCTTTCAAGAATTATTTCACATGTCCCTTTTATGGTTTCGGATGCTTTTATTTACTATTGTTGCTACTGGATAACATAACTATACAGTGTTTTGAGCTGTAGATTTAAGATAAGAGTTAACGCCGAATCCAAAGTATAATGATTTCTGCCATACAGAAAGCCAACTTTGCAGGTAAATACTCATTTATTTAAATAGACATTTTTACATTTATTTTTAGGAAATGTTGCATGCGAATGATGCTATTATGTTCAAAAAGATATGTATGTATGAAAATAAGCATAAAAAATTGACATTTTTTGATCCGTAATCCCGAAATTACTCATTTATTTAAATAGATATTTTTACATTTATTTGTATGAAATGTTGCGTGCGAATGATGCTATTATGTTTAAAAAGATATGTTTGTGTGAAAATAAGCATAAAAAAATTGACATTTTTTGATCCGTAATCCCGAAATAAAATGAGCCTGGAAGGGGTTAATCCTTTAAATAGGCTTGTTCGCTTCTGCGTCTCTCTCATTTATGCGTCTTTTTCTGTTGGTCCCTTGGTCCGGCGCATAAGTGAGAGTTCACTGTATTTGGAAAATTCAAATTTACCTCAAAACTACATTTATTCAAGTTTATACAGGTGCTCAATGCAGTCGAGCCCTTTTATTGGAGTATCGGTAAAAGAATATCCCGCTTAATGTAATACATTTTCACAATGTATCAAACCGTTGTTCTTAGTTATTTTAACCCCGGATAATGGAATATCCCGCTTATTAGAAGAATATTTTCTGGCAAATTGGCTATTCTATTAGGCGGGCTTGAACGTATGTGCCCTTCCGGTGACACAACAACTGTCTCTGCACGGTAATTCGATACAAATCGTCGAAAACGCAGTACGCTTTCTCCTGCATCGACAATATTTTGTTTAACGGCATATCTTGTCGTGCGTTCGTCATTCGATGCTTTTTCCCCGTTGCCAAATAAAACTTGAAAAAAAATGCAACTTAACTTGGCAATGACGTCACTACGGGTGGAGCCAATAAGAGTTCACCAGCAGTCAGCGATCTCCTCTAATTCGCCAAATAGGCTGTGACGTTTTATCTAGCTCGTTTTTCATAGGCTAACGTCACGCAAACGTCACGCTGACGTCACGATGTTTTTTCCAAAAAAGGTTGCAGTTGCAAAATAAATTTGTTTTGGCTGAATTACTCCATTACGGCAGTCACACTGCTCTATTCTTTCTGTCCCATTCAATGTAAAACACCCTGTACTGTCGTCCCCGCTTAATCGGGTAACGGATAAACGAATACCCCTCTTATACAAATAAAACATCCCGGAACCTATGCCATAGACGTGTGGATGTCGCCATTGTGGCGTCATCATTGTAGCGTGTCACCATTGTACCGTCATACTGTCTCGTGAATGTCAGCAGAGATTGTACCGAGTGACTTAAAATATAACTTAAAATATTATTCATCTACGTAAGTACAAAACAAAAAGAACTTAAAAGTTGAAAGGTGCCGTGCATCTTGCCGCAGCCGGCACAGGCGGTACGTACGATAACATAAGACACCAAATTGCGCGCCTTTTATGGCTGCCGTATACAGCCGGTGCCACTCACTTGGTGGTTCAGATTTAACATTATGCAAATTAAAGGTTGCGAGAAGAAAAGAATGCGAATTAAATGTGAAATAGTACGAAAAGTAAAGTTCATAACAGTTAATCGAATAATATTTCTTGGAACCGACAGTATTCGTTTGAGCGGGGCCGACAGTATATGGGTAGATTTGTGTTTTTGAAAGGATTTGAGCTGAAAGTTTGCGAAGATAATTATGGTGCGTGAAAGAGCTGAGTGCAAATGAGAGGATTTATAAAGGGACAAAGAAAATAATGTCCACCCGTGCCTACACTTGCTGACAGTTCCACTTAAAAAGGGGTAGATGGGTTGTGGGTGATAACTTTCCGAAGGTTTCAATTCAAAACTTGCATTTGTTATATCCTTTTGGCATATTCACAACTAAACTATGAACTTGAAATTGGCATCGTTCTACGTTGTTTGATACGGCTCAAAATGCTTCTTGTTATTCTTCCCCTTATTGTTATCTTATCTATCACCCCAATTTTGGTTAGATCAGAAAAGACCTGACGCATGCGTAAATGCGCGAGAGGTTTTACCAAAGAAGATCAGAGAGTAATTTCAAGACCAAAGAGCTGAAAAACAAGAGGAGGGG
>JAXGGA010013627.1:0-34629 GCA_038373865.1 Uloborus plumipes
TACTATTTCGTATTATTTGTAGCATATTGTAAAGATGCTCACATTCATTATCGGTATTACTTCCAGAATTCAGTTCATAAATTGAAGTAAAAATCCACCGAAACAAACGAACACACTCTACCATATTTACACACATCTTTTAACAATTCTCAATCAGCATCAACTAAGCGAACTAGCTAAAGCATGTGAGTCACACTCTCCCCTAATACCCAGTCACGAACGTTGCACGACATGAAAACAGGTTATACGAGAATTTCAGTGTTATTAGTAAGCACTCTGATTCATCACCCCAACAACTCCAGCCCACAAATTTCAAGCTATCATATTGTTCCGATTAGCTCCTTCACAAAGTTAGAGTTTAATTATTTGCAATCGAATTAATTTTTAGAGCATACAATAAACAAATGTAGTTTCCGTCTATTATTATAGTTTTGGAGAATTTTACACCTTTGTCCTTATTTTTCGTCATTATCACCATGCATTTAATTTTTTATTCTAATTATTTCCAATCAATGTTAGAATTTTCATATTTACAATTAAATCTTTAAAGTTTCTTATTAACTAATCTAATTTATTCTTATTAACAATTAAGACGATTTTACATCATTGACAAAATTTTACTGAATCTTACTTTTTACTATTTTTTCTTTGGATTTCTATTTCATTTTTTTTTTTTTTTTTTTGAAGTTATAAACTAATATTTCTATCAAAGTTAGGATTTCATTCAACTCAAATCAAATTAATTCGCTTAATTTACATGATTTTAATCAGATAAAACTTAACTGAATGGTACATTACACGATTTTCAACTTTGAAAACAGAAAGATGTTAAACACAAATAACAGTTTCATACATTACAACCGAACTTTTTTCAATCCTCAACAGCTTTTATACGAATATTTATTTCATAATCACGACGTACTCTTAGTATTTATTCAGATAATTTTACATCATTAACCTAATTTTACTAAATTCAAATCATAGTTTTTATAATTTTCATAAGTAACAAATCATTATTTTTACTAATGCAAGGATTTAAATATTTCGAATTAAATTTTTAAGGCTTGCTCATATTACTAATTTCACTAACTTTACAGCATGTCACTCATTTTCAATACAAGAGTTTTAACTTACACTTTTACAAGACATTTTCAAATTTCTTGTAAAAGTGTAAGTTAAAACTCTTGTATTGAAAATGAGTGACATGCTGTAAAGTTAGTGAAATTAGTAATATGAGCAAGCCTTAAAAATTTAATTCGAAATATTTAAATCCTTGCATTAGTAAAAATAATGATTTGTTACTTATGAAAATTATAAAAACTATGATTTGAATTTAGTAAAATTAGGTTAATGATGTAAAATTATCTGAATAAATACTAAGAGTACGTCGTGATTATGAAATAAATATTCGTATAAAAGCTGTTGAGGATTGAAAAAAGTTCGGTTGTAATGTATGAAACTGTTATTTGTGTTTAACATCTTTCTGTTTTCAAAGTTGAAAATCGTGTAATGTACCATTCAGTTAAGTTTTATCTGATTAAAATCATGTAAATTAAGCGAATTAATTTGATTTGAGTTGAATGAAATCCTCACTTTGATAGAAATATTAGTTTATAACTTCAAAAAAAAAAAATGAAATAGAAATCCAAAGAAAAAATAGTAAAAAGTAAGATTCAGTAAAATTTTGTCAATGATGTAAAATCGTCTTAATTGTTAATAAGAATAAATTAGATTAGTTAATAAGAAACTTTAAAGATTTAATTGTAAATATGAAAATTCTAACATTGATTGGAAATAATTAGAATAAAAAATTAAATGCATGGTGATAATGACGAAAAATAAGGACAAAGGTGTAAAATTCTCCAAAACTATAATAATAGACGGAAACTACATTTGTTTATTGTATGCTCTAAAAATTAATTCGATTGCAAATAATTAAACTCTAACTTTGTGAAGGAGCTAATCGGAACAATATGATAGCTTGAAATTTGTGGGCTGGAGTTGTTGGGGTGATGAATCAGAGTGCTTACTAATAACACTGAAATTCTCGTATAACCTGTTTTCATGTCGTGCAGCGTTCGTGACTGGGTATTAGGGGAGAGTGTGACTCACATGCTTTAGCTAGTTCGCTTAGTTGATGCTGATTGAGAATTGTTAAAAGATGTGTGTAAATATGGTAGAGTGTGTTCGTTTGTTTCGGTGGATTTTTACTTCAATTTATGAACTGAATTCTGGAAGTAATACCGATAATGAATGTGAGCATCTTTACAATATGCTACAAATAATACGAAATAGTAGTGAGTCATATCTGGAGAATTATAATGATCAAGGGCCTTATGTGGATATGCGTGTGAGTCGTTTGGTGGATTTTGAGGAAGCATGTCCGATCTGCCTGATGGAGGGAGAAGGTATATTCCTTCAATTACAATGCGGTCATGTTATGCATGAAAAATGTGCCCTTCTTTGGGGGATTAAAAACCCTACATGCCCCATTTGCCGACATGACTATTTTGCTGAATTACAAAAGTTTACAGCCCATTTGAAACTCTATGGCATGCATTATGAGTTACATAATTGTGTTTGCCGTGTGCAGAGATCGGTAGGGCGGTATCAACTGAACAATATCACTTTAGAACATTTACACATCATATGTGCAGTTGTCAATGAGTGCTTCATTCATTACGTTGTGAATGAAAATTGTAACTATCAAGAGATTTTCTCGATGTAAATATGATATTTATTTTATGTATTTCTTATTATTATTAAATGGTTTTTTTTTTTTTTTATTATTTTAGTTAATGATGAAATTCTTTATTACTGTAGAATTTTACTTTGTGATGTAAAAAAAAAAAAAATATACTAAGTAAAAGTTTTTTAGGAGTAAAATTAAAGTTTTCTGTTTCAGTTTGTGGATGGTGAAAATTCTAGCGTTGATTATAAATAATTAGAATAAAAATATTTAAATTATAACTTTAGCAGAAATTGGAAATGATTTCGAATTCTATTTCGTGATGAGGAATATTAATTATGAGAAATTCTATCAATTAGGTTTTAAAATATTAGTGTTATGGTGACGGCATATGCAAGGTAAGTTTTCTTCATTGTAGCAGGAATATGTACATTTCAATTAATGATGAATAAAAAAAAAAAAACCATCTGAATTAATACCTAAGAGTATATTATATTCTTAAAATAGACAATCACATAAAAGTCACTGAGGATTGGAAAAAAATTTTTACAAGTTTAGAAAAAAAATTTTGTTGGAAAAAAATTTTGCAAGTTTTAAAAAAATTATTTGTGATGAAAAAAATTATTTGCAAGTTTTAAAAAAATTATTTGCGATGAAAAAAAAATTTTGCAAGTTTTGAAAAAAGAAAGTTTTCATTTTTAAAAAAAAAAAAATATTTGCGAAAAAGTTTTTTGCAAGTTTTGAAAAAAATTTTTTACAAGTTTTAAAAAAAAATTATTTGTGAAAAAATTTTTTGTAAGTTTAGAAAAAAAATTTTGTTGGGAAAATTATTTATGATGAAAAAAAAAAAAAAATTGCAAGTTTTGAAAAAAGAAAGTTTTCATTTTTAAAAAAAATATTTGCGAAAAAGTTTTTTGCAAGTTTTGAAAATTAATTTTTCTGAAGTTAAACTTAATGAGAAATGTAAAACTTCATGATACAAAAACGGATATTCATGATATAAAACTTAGAAAAAATAGTAAAGTATTATTGATAGAATGATCGAACTATTATTCCTCCGTTGAAGTTTTGTGTTTGGTTCATTAAATGATTCACTTGATTGGATTGTTACTTAGGAGTGATAAATAATTTACACAACTCCATTGAAAAAAAGAGAAGTCGGAAAATAATTGAAGTTTGGGCATTTCGTAGAAATAATGTAACTCGATAAAGAGGAATTCACTTAATGGAGTAGTTAATTAAATTAACAAACTATGGGATGATAGTATATTAGCTAAAAATTCAAAGTTGTGATAACTATGACGAAAGTGATGTATGAGTCGGGGGAAAATATAGATTGCATTAAATGATGTAGATTATTCATAACTAATACTCGAAATCTGAAAATAATAGTTTGTCATTAAGTTAGTTCTGATTAATTGTTCTTTATATGTGATTGAAGTTGATTTCATCTTATTGATACCATGCAAGTTTGCATGTGGGTAGAGATGATTGGTGGTCTTAATCATGTGCTTGCTGCTGATAAGACGTCATGTGATCTTTAGTTATCAGTATGAGGTCAGATTTGATCAAGATAAATCATTTGTAGCCTTGGGTTTGATGGAAATGGTTGTTGAAATGTTTCGGAAGGACTTCTGTGATCTTCGTTGACTCCCGGCTTTTGATGCAAATTTCACGACATGTCGGTGTTTGGATTTGTGTTGATGTGCGAAATAAAGCATGAGGGAGATTACATCATTTGTTGTTGTAAATTGAAATACCAACTCATTTAGTGTAATCTCTTTTATTGCTTTTACTAATCGCCATTCATTCATAGAACATCGCTGTGATTCGCTCAACATAAGGGTAAGTTTCTTGTTTCATTTCAATAGTTTGTATATCTAATTTTTTTGTGTGTGTAGCTGAGAAAATTCAAATTTTTGTAAGATCGTAAATTTTTAGTTAAAGTTTTTTTTTCTTTTTGAAAAATTTTCAAGTCATGAAAATTGCATGTTTCAATTTCAAATGAGAAATGAGATTCTTTGAAAACACGAAATTAACATTAAAACTCATGCATTGGAAATGATTAAGTTTTGAGAAAATGAATAAGTGTAGAAAAAAAAAATGCGATGTAATATGTAGGAAGCTAGAAAATACCGTATAAATGTTAGAGTTGTTATAAGAATTTAATCCATTAGCAGATAATTGCTTGCAAAATAATGCAGAGTGATGGTAAATGTCGGGGAAGGGAACTCTTAGGAACTAAAGTTTTGAGATATAAAGTGTTTTACGAGTATCATTGTTTCGTATCTTTCTATATGACTCCTTGTAAGCAACCTTCGTAATGTTAATGTTTTTCTGTGGTCTTGATGTAAGGTTTTGTAATAGGCTACATGTGATTCTACATTTGTTGTGCAATTTCGTTAGATTCATTCATAAAGTACAGAAAAATTCTTACACTGGAAATGATGAAATGACTGTGAAACAGATTCAGCCAAATTAATATTAAGAGTAAGTTCTAATGTTTTGTTCGTATGAGAATGATTAAATATTCAAACTGGTAAAAAATATTTGGAACCGTGGAGAAAGATAAATAAATTTTGAAAACTAGAAAACTTTGAATTTGAAAATTCTGTACAAATAATCAAATTCGATAAGGTGAAATAAATTACAATTGACTAATTACAAGTTTAATCATCAATTAAATTAGCAGACTTATTCAAAATTAGTTACTCATTATAGCAGGGCCGGATGATCAAAAACATAAAAAAAAATTTTCACTGGCAAAATCTCATTTCGAGCAGAAAAACAATTGAAGCTCTAAGAACTAATTAAATTCGCTGAAAAATTATCAAAGTTCCAAATCAGTCACTGTAAAATTCGAGTTACCCCAGCTGGTGGAAATAAATTAAAAGAATTAGTTGATTAAAGAAATGAAGTGATTAAAGAAATGAAATAAGTAAAGAAATTTAATCAATGAAGAAAATTAAGTAATTAAATAGATCAAAAAACCTAAAAAAAAAAAAAAATTTCACTGGCAAAATCTCATTTCGGTCAGAAAAACAATTGAAGTTCTAAGAAACAATTAAATTCGTTGAAAAATTATCAAAGTTCCAAATCAATCACTGTAAAATTCGAGTTAGCCCAGCTGTTGGAAATAAATTAAGTTCGAAAAAAGTAATTAGAGAAATAAAGTGATTAAAGAAATGAAGTGATTAAAGAAATGAAATAATTAAAGAATTAAATACGTCGGGTTAGTGGGCTCGCTCCCATAACAAAAATTAATTTCAATTGACTTGGAAAAAAAAATCGAGTCCTGAAAAATAATAGAACTAACTTACTACTCTGATGAAAACTATAACTGAAAACAAAGAGAATAATTAAATTTTTCTAATGATGGAATTAATTAACTTTGGAAAACTACTAATTAAATTAGCATGCAAATTAACATTATCGGGTAATCAACAGAGCATTCTATCTGAGAGAGAAGTGATTTTTAAAATTAAGGTAAGCTTGACAAAATGAACAATGTGACGTCGCTTTTATGTGACCAATTAAAATGTTTGAAAACTTGAACTAATCTAAAAACAGTGATGTCACTCTAATCCAAGACTTTCATTGGATTGTGATGAAATCACTGATACTACCAGTGCTGCACATGCGCGAACTGATAAGACAAAGGTCGCTTGTGGTCAGGGTGTGATGATTAAGTGTCACGTGGTCATCAGTTATCAGTAATGATTCACTTATCTTTCTGATTACACGCCATTTGAGTGTTCGACTTCTATGTGAAGGGATGGATTTTGTGGATGGAGAAGGTACCCAGGGAAAAAGGAAAGCTTGCCGAGACATCTTGCCTGAAATCGGGATATTTAGGAGTTGACATCGTATCAAGCTGACGGAAAAGTTGCGAAAAATAGCGTGAGTGGAGTTACGTTAATTCGAGTTGTAAAAGTAAAAAATAACTCAATTAATGTGATTCCATTTATTGCTTGATTATCTACCATGGGATTTGTTTCCTGCGGAGTTGCACCATTGTGATTCACACAACAGAAGGTAAGTTTCTTGTTTCATTTCAATTGATTGCATGCAGAATAATTCGTATAGTTAATTTTTTTTATCAAGTGTTGTGTGAGTTAAAGTGTTTTATAAGTTTCATTGGGTGAAATGATAGTGAATGTAAAAAAATTTGTGTGTTCGAATGTATAAACCAATGTTAACTTGAGTGTATCGAAATGATTTTAAATTTTGACGTTGGAGAATAAATTTCGATCTTTAATTTCAACATGGGGGAATTTTTAACTTTTGATTTTGACGTTGCAAAAAAAAAAAAAGTTTTTGATTTTTAATCTTGACATTGTAAAAATTTTAATTTTCAACTTCGACATTGTGAAAAATTTGATTTTGATTTTTAATGTATTAACGACCGAGTAATCTCTTATTGGCAGAGTATGATTATTTTTCACTTAATGGTTGAAATTTTTGACTCATTGACTTGATGTTTGAAATTTTATTTAACAATTGAGTCTTAATGAATGGATGCATGTGTGTTTGAATGATAGTGAAGGGATTTGTATGAATGTTTGAGGTTTCACATGAAAGTCGAGGGTTGAGTATAATCGGATAAAAGTAGTAAAAATCAATGTGTGGTCTATTGTGTGTGAGTAATTGTCAGTCTTGTATGTAATGATTATTTGTATCAATGTGTTCATTAATGTCGGAAATAAGAAGTCGTGTTGGTCGAGTTTGTTTTGGGGTCGAGGTAATTAAGTCATAGTAGATTAGATGAAAAATTTTGAAGTGGCGAAAAAGTTTAAAAATTAAGTTGTAAAAGCAGGGACATAGTTAAAAAACAGTAAAATTCGTGAAAAAACATGCAATGTCCTGAACTTTATAGAAATAATCAAATTCGGAAGTGTGGGCTTTTTTAAATTTGACTAATTACTAATTAAAATGGGATGGCAATTAAAAAGTCATTCATTATAGCGATCAACAGCATAAAAAATTAATTTTCACTGAAAAAATTCTATTTCGGTTTGAAAAAATGATCCAAGTTGGAAAAAAAAAATAATTAAATTTGCGAAGCGTTCGACAAAGTTCTAAAAATGATATTGTAAAAGTATGGGGAAACTTAAAAACAGTAAAATTCGTGAAAAAACATGCAAAGTCGGGAATTCCTAAATAAAATTCTCATTCGATTGTGTGAAATTAATTAAATTCGACTAATTCCTAATTAAATAAATTAGCAGGTTAATAAAAAATAGTTAATCAGTACATTGGGTCGGATTATCATAAACATTAAAAAAAAAATTAATTTTCATTGACAAAGTCCGATTTCGGCTTGAAAAATAAATTAAGTTCGAAGAAATAATTAAATTCGAAAAAAATAAATTTCCATCAACAGATGGCAGCAGCATCGTTCTTTAAAATCAAAACTTATATTGAAATAGGTTACAAAAACTAAGTTGCAAAAATTAGACAAAGTTCGAATTACAAAATAAATTAGCGTGCAAATTAACATCTTCGAGTAATCAATAGACTGCGATACAATCTTAAATTATATTGTGATCACAATTAGCCCTTGTGAGAATAAGAAGACCGTAGCCTAGTTGGTTTGCGCGTTTGTTTGATAATCGGGAGGAAAACTTTTGGTTCGAGTTCGAACCCCGCTTCGGGAAATATTCAAAGTCCTGAAATAAAAAAAAAAGAATTAAATTCGTTCACTCAATAGATGGCGCCACGAGCACCTAAAATAAAATTAAGTTCCTGAAATTCGCGGGAAATATTCAGAAATTTGCGGGAAAAACCTTGTAACCTTTCACGAAAATAATTCAAAGAAACCAAACCATTGGTTGTCATGACAACCAAAATCCTCGCGGCGGCCCTGGGGAGGTGGCTGTGGGAGGCGGCGGAGGGGAGGTCACAGGCGGCGGAGGGGAGGTCACAGGCGGCGGAGCGGAGGTCACAGGCGGCTGTGGGAGGCGGCTATAGCCGCACAGCCGCCTGCTGGGGCAGAACTGTCCTTTTTCCACTACTTTCAGTAACCTACACGACACTGCTGCAGGGTCCCACGAATCAAACATTACACAGGATTTAACTGGTTGAATGGGGCCTTGACACAGCTGTTTCTTGATCCAGACCAGGGGCCCTACTCTCATTGTATCGTCGATATAGTCGATACCGAGAATACGGGTTTTTTGTGCCCCGTGACGTCACATCTCGTGAGACACGAATAATCGCTAATCTCAAAGATACTTCTAATTTAAGGTATCTAGAATCGCGCCGAGAAGTTTACGACAGGGTAAGAAGACGGGAGAAGTCTTCCTCGGCAGTGAGAAGCTGTTTGTTTATTCCATTTTTTCTCAACGGCGAAGTGTGACATAATGTTTATAAGTTCTGAAAATGCGTGGTATAGTATGTTTTTACACTGAGAGTTAAGATTTTTTCTTTATTTTGAGTTTGAATTTGGGAGAGGCATCCATTTATCGGCAGTAATTGGAACTATGCAACTTTGCCGATTATCTATAATCATCTTATTTTACTGATTAATTGGCCAAAATTTTGCAAATTGAAATTACTTTAAGGTATGTCCAAAACTTGAATGTATATGTTTACTTAACCAAGGTGTCGATCTAACCCGGGGGGAGGGATACATTTCCTTTAATAAAATGAGCTCTTTACTCAAATTCTATTTTCTACCAGGGGAGGGGGAGCATTTCGTTTTTATCGTGTCGTATTTAAGTTTAATTTTTCCTCACAGAATAATTGAATCATTGTTATTCAAGTCTTAAAATGATAGCAAAAGCATAAAACATGAATTTGTTTCTTGCAATTCTCAAACATAAAGTGCTTTAAATTTTTTTGGAAAAAAAGATCCACAGACATGTGATTTAGGATCTCCGTTTTTCTCTTATGAATTGCCCCAAAAATAGGGACTTGTACTGAATATTTAGAGAGTGAATATATATCTCTTATTGCGAAAAGGCCAAAATATCGCGAAAAGCAAAATTGAGTGTATCAAAATTATTGCAAAAAGCGCAGACCATGCAGTAATTTTTACCCCTCTCAAACAACAAATGTTTTAAATACACGTTTTGAAAAAGTCATACCTAGACACAGGGCACGACTTTGTAGGACATTGAGCACGAGCTTTATGTGCTGCCCCCCCCCCCCAAATAAAAACAGTATAATGAAGTAGTAAAATATTTTGGATTTCAAGTTTTCGAAAGAGTATTTTTTAATTTATTTTTTATCCTGTCATAGTGCGATGTGAAATTTCTCCATTTTAAAAACTTTAGATGGATTTAAGGCCTTTTTTTGCCCTGCCCAGACATGTGATTTTTAAAGACTGAAAATACAACTATTATTGCGAAAACAAAAATGAGTAACGCAAAAAGGGGACTTTTACTTAAAGCCTGAATTTAAAACTATTATTGCGATAAAGTCAAAATATCGCTGAAAACAAAGTCATGAAGTTAAATGATTTAATTTAACAAATATTTTTAAATATTAGTATTACTTTTTAAAAGTATTTATAAATTTTTTCATGTTTAGTCGAAGCATTTGATACATTGAAATTAAATCGTATAATGTATTTCGACACCTTACTTCGCTTACGCTTGTATGCTCGTATGTGTTGAAAATATGTACTAATTGCGATTTAATATTCTAATATTTTTAAATTCCTGAAACACAACACCTTAATCTGCCCGAATGCTTTTAATATTTGGCTCTCAAATCGTTTTGCCATCTATTTCGGAGGCTAAGCTAAACCAGAAAGTTAAAGCAAAATGCACGCGGGAATGTTGATGTAACGCGAGTGAGATATACTGTCATTTGATTGGTCAATCATTTTTCCTTCTCGATACGCGGCAGAAGGAGAGAAAATTCTCGCTTGGGCACATTAGGGCTTTCAGAGTAGCACAAAATTTGACAAGTGACTACTTTTTCGGCTATTCTTGCTTGTCGTGAGGGAGTAATAGACGTCATTGGAAGTTCCAGGAAGTTTCAGAGTAGGGCCCTAGGAGCCGAAGTGAAACCAGGAGCCAGGAGAGAAGATGGCTCTAGAGTGGCTCTAAAGTGGCTGGAGCAACCTTTGCTCCAGCCATTGGAGGACTTTGTGGCCATGACAGGTTTAATGTGCACCAGTTAGCATTAGCGAAACCGAAAGGTCTTCTACCGGCAAGTACAGAACCCATGACTGCTCAATTACGAGTCAAATGCCTTCCATGACCTTACACGTTTTTTTGTAAAATATTACTTTGTTGTAAAATGTTGTTCCGCAAAAACAGAAGAAGAAGAAAAAACTTTGGCAGTGCGGTGATCGTTTCATTTTCCGGCATAATTTGTTGTAATATTTTCTCCATGCTACACTCTGAGCTAAATCGGACTTTCGCCTTAATGGTACTCATTAAAACGGAAGCCGTAATTATTCCGCCTTAAATCAGGTAGATGTCAGGTCTACTCGGGCTTGGGTACTCGAGTGGTTTCAGAAACAACAACAGCAACAACACTGTAGTCACTTCATTTTACAGCAATACAACTTTTTTTTTAAATGCTCTTGAATTTTTTAAAGTACCCCATGTGTAAAATTATAACTCCAGATTATCCACAATCGGATTATTCGTGGTTCGCATTATCCGCGGGTCTTTCACACTTTTGTTTTCTCATTTTTTACGGTGATAATTACTTATGCAGAAAAATGCGGATGCGTTACTGGTCTTTTTAACTTTTAACCATATTTTTTATATTCAATGTAATCATTTTTAGCTATAATTTAAATGTATGTGATGTGTTATTGACTTTTTTTTTAGCAATTGCATACATTAGTTTTTTTTTTTTCTTACCTATTTCTGGATTTTGAGCGATTACCATGCCACCCTATTCCGCCGATAATCGGAAGCAGGGCCGTATTGAAGGTGTGGGGTTTCTAAGGTTCAAACCCCCTCCGAAAATTTTCAAAACTATTACAAAAATACTTTTCATAGTTTCTCACTGAAAAAATTATTATTGCTGTTGAAATTTTCTTAGTTACTTCGAAACTGCATTGGAGAAATAAAATTATCATTATTGAATAATTGTACAAATTGAATGTTTTTCTGCAGTATTTACATTTTATTGTAGTTACTGCACAAACATAATTTCTTAACACTACACCATTCCCTTCGAATTTTTAATACCACTATTAAAAAAAACACCGAAATTTTCTCTCTTCTCTTCAAACTTATAAGTACTCAACTCTATATTTAACGCATCTTACAAGTGTCGTAAGATTTCGAAAGTACTCGTTCGAATGCACGTATCTGAGTTAACTCATGTATCCAGATTTTTTGTTTTCTTCATTGAAAAGATGAGAATGTTTTTTTCTGCATTTATCATGTTAATACCCTTTTAACATTTGTTGCAAAAAAAAAAAAAAAAATCAACAGAATATAGAACATGAAACCAAATTTATTGACTTTATAGATTTTATGAGAAATAGATTTGGTAAAACCCTCCCTGAAACTAAGGTCCAGTTACGGTTGGAAGTTTACTGTATTCAAGTAACATTTTAAAACGGACGTGATTTTACGAAGTTGCTGCGAGCAAGTACACTTGGCAACGATGCTGTCGTCAAACATTGTATCTTCCTTTTGATCTCCCATTTTTCGTGTTTGCTCCTTACCGCATCACTTGCTCCCACATATTCCTATGCTATAAATCTCTGTTACAGTTAACCAATGATTAAAGTTTGTACCATGAATTCTCCGATCATCTCATATAATAGTCTTACGGTAATCTTTACTTCATCTCATTTTTCTTTTTTCTTTCCTCTTCTTTTTTTTTCATTTTGCTACGCTTTATGAATTCTCACATACATAAATATGTCTTTGTTTAATTTATGAGCCTGCAATTTACTTATTTTACGAGCATAATTTGAATGCATGAAACCGATGACAAGAATAATCTAATATGTATCTGCCGATCCAGCTCAGTTTATAACTTTGCTTAATGTATGACAATTCATTTTTACACTGCAAAAAATAAACTGTTGTTTTATCAATATAATACTGGCAGCCGAGGTTCCAAATTAAAACTGTAAAATGCACAGTAATAAACTGTAAAACTAGCAATTTTACAGATTCTTACTGCAAAGTTAGCAAATTTAGTTTATTGCCGTAAAATTTAACTGCATTATACTCCAAAAACAACAGTATAATACTGGCAGCAGAGGTTCCAGTTTAAAACTGTAAAATGCACGGTAATAGACTGTTAAATTAACAGTTTTACAGTTTATTACTGTAAAATTAGCAATTTTTACAATATATTGCTATAAAATTAGCTTTATTATGCTGTAAAAACAACATTCAGTTTTGCAATGAATTGAACAGTTACAAAAAATAAATGTGCCGGCCACCTCGTCTAGTGGTTAGCGACGTCTGACCGTGATGCGGTGGCCCCGGGTTCGAGTCCCGGCTGGGGCATGGGCGTACTTTCTCTCTCTCATGTCATTGTCCTTTCTGTGTGTGTGAAAGTGAGTTATGAATGGATGCCTACCCTATGAACGGGTCCTTATGGCATGTGTGTTGAGCATAAAATCGGTCTTCCACCTAAAATGGTGCTCTTAAAAAAAAACGGAAGCCGTATCGTTACCCCATCCTTCATGGACCTGGTCTAGCTCTGCTGACCAACGGGGGCATGTAACAACAACAAGAACAAAAAATAAATGTTTCTTGCTTAATTTAGGGTTTTCTGTTTCCGTTTTTTGTATAACGTCAAAGAAACTCATCCAACTGCGAGACAGAAAATCCATCATTGTATAATTAAAATAGCCAAACGTCCTAGTTTGAACACAAAAAAGTCCCGTATTCAAATCTGTTGTGTCACAATGCCCGAAAAAAGCTTCGAGAAGCCGAAATGTCCAGTTTTCTGGAAAAGAGCACCCAGGAAAAATCTGTATACAAACGAACAAATTTGTTAAAGACCTAATTAACTGGTAATTATTTGAATCATTTAAACTTTAGCTTTCTTATTATTAAATGTATTTTGTATTTTCCGACACATATGCACTCATTGAAAGGATTTTTTTTCTTGTTAATTGGAGAAAAGGTGCAAAATAAAAAAAGTAGTAGAAGAAATATTGTGATCAAAGGATATAATCAAGATACAAAATCCCCTCCCCCCCCTGCCAAGAATTTCATTGGATTTGGTACCGAAGCCAAATATACCTAAGCAAATTTGTTCTTCAAAAAAATAAATAAATAAATAAATAAATAAAAACTAAATCCTTATTTTTTATGCAATTGCGCCCCAATAGGAGAAGTGACCGGTGCCTCTCAAAATTCCCTTAGTTGGTTAATTTTGTATTACGATTTGTTCAAATTTGGATACAATATTGTAATTTATTTTAAAATTTTAAAAAAGGATTCATTAGGTGTAAGAGGAATGAATGCCTGCTCTTATTTTATCATTCGGTAAAATTCGGTAGATTGAGAATTTTCTCCCTCAAAAAAACGAGGAATGATTATCCCCCCCCCCCTACTTTTACTTAATCATTTTCCTTCCTCCTCTTCTTCTTTTTCTCTCACTCATTCGCTTTATCTCTTTTCGTTTCTTTTTTTTTGCCATTCCATAAATTGAGAATTTTTTCCCTCACTAAAACCAGGTATGATTAGCTCTTACTTTTACGCAATTATTCTCTTTCCTCTTCCTATTCTTCTTCTTTTATTATCTCTTTCTCTCTTTTCTTTTCTTTTTCATAAATAACAAATTGATAGGGGCGGGGAAAAAAAACAGCAACAGCAACTTCACTAGGAAATAGTTTTCCCGTTATAAGGAGAGATAAATAGAAGTTCTGTCAAGAACTAAACGAGCCTACTTTCCCGTACATCGACATTCTAGCATCTGATCAATATTCTCTTGAATATCTGAAACTGAAAATTATGTCAAACATACCTTTATAGCACGTAAAGCTGATTTCTAAAAGCAAAATATACCCCTCTCATCAGACGAAATGGACACGTAAAAAGTAAATAACGAGTAAATAAAGTTTTGTCGCACCTTTTAAAGAATGTAACTGTTATAGTTCTTCAATAGAAAAATTTCACAATCGTTTTCAAAAGAAAAAAAAATAATAAATAAAACAAACGTACAAAGAACATCAAAACACATTTTATCAAAGAAAGAAAAAAAAACCCCGTTCGTTAATAAAATGTCTCGAATTTTATTTTTAATCCGTTGCCAGTTGTTAAATATAAATAAAGAATAAAATGCTCTCGTGAATGAAAAATTTTTGTAACAAAAAAAATCGTCTGCCAAAAAAAAAAAAATAAAAATAATAATAATAAATTAAACAAAACAAATGAATAAATAAACAAAAAATCGTCTGCCCAGTCAGTCATTTTTTTCTGAGCCTGCATTTCCGCCATGTTTGCGGAGTCGGAGTCGGAATCAGAGTCCTCACAGAAGATTATTCAGAAAAGTACTTTACATACATTATTTATCAAAACCATTTTCTTACAAAGTTAGTTTGAAGGAAATCCGCCTTGAAGTTCAGAATCAACATTCAATTTAAATTTCCCGTAGGCGCTCATGTTAAAATTTTTTCTGAACGGTTCATCATTGAACGAAAAATGGTTCAAATTGAAAAGTGAAATATAGGAATGAGCCTCTCCGAGATCTTTCGAACAAAAAAAAGTTTATTCAATTCGGACGGTTCACTTAAAAGTTATTAGGTGGGGAAAGGTTGTTTGAACGGTTCAATGTTGAACGAAAAAAATGTTCAAATTGAAAATTTAAATACGGTAATGAAGCATCCTTGCCGAGATCTTTTCGAACAAAAAAAAAGTTTGTTTAAATCGGACTGTTTCACTTCAAAAGTTATTAGGGGTGAGAGCTTGTTTGAACGGTTCAATGTTGAACGAAAAATTGTTCAAATCGAAAATGTAGATACGGGAATGAAGTATCCTTGAAAAGATCTTTCGAACAAAAAAAGTTTGTTCAAATCGGACTGTTCACTTCAAAAGTTAGTATCGCGGGACCGGTTGTTTGAACGGCTCAAAGTTGAACCAAAAATTGTTCAAATCGAAAAATCAAATATGGGAATGAGCTGTACTCGCCGAGATCTTTCCAACAAAAAAAAGTTTGTCCAAATCGGAATGTTCATTCAAAAGTTATTAGGGGGGGACAGACAGACCGACAGACCGACCGACACGACACACAAATTCCCCATCTCAATACCCTACTTTCAAATTTTTAATTTTTCGATATTTATTTCATTTTTTTGTTTATTTTGACTTTTTTTTACTTGCGATATTTTTTGACTTGCGATATTTTTTGGACTTGGCGACATTTTTTAGATGCATTAAGCCAATTTTAAATGCTTTTTCGTCTCTTTTATTTTAACGGGAAAGTAGGCTAAAAAAACGGATACGTTATTCATGATACCTGTACACTCCCGATTATCCGCGGAATTGAGTGGCACGGGTATCGCGGATAACGAAAATCGCGGATAATCCGAAAAAAGCATAAAATAAGGGGTAAAGAAGATAAAAAATGTCTTTTGCTTAAAAATAATTGCATTACACTTAAAACGTGATATGTACAAACAGTGACGATAGGTACAGCATAAAAAATTATTTGTATTTGAGGTTCTCAAGCATATAAAATCTATAAAGAAGTGGTACTTACGATAACGCCCAGGTAAAATAATTTATTGGATGAAGTACACCGCACTCTTGGGTAAGAAATGTTAAGAAAAAACAAAATTTAAATTCGTGCTTTTTCGAAAAAAATCAGTTAATTGTGTTTGTTTCTTTTTCGAGACCCTCGCAGATAATCTGCTCGCTGATAATCGAGGGTTTTTTACTGTATTTTGAAAACGGAAAATCCATTTTTGAGATCCGATTTTCGCGGCTCTTGCAACGAAACCAACCGAAGAGCACCAACAACGCCATCTGTGGGCGCCTTCGGCAAATATATAATTTCCACAGCCGTAACTCTCTTTCTCGCGATGGGCACAATGTACATTCTACTATTCTCCCCAAACATGCGATTCTCATTTCCATCCTCATAACAGGCTGCGAATAGAGGGTGCCACAGAACGCAGTCCATTTCGTCGCAGGAGAGTGACGAAGCGAATTCGTGTTCGTGATCGAGCTGGCCGTTTACGGATTTCTCGGACAATGGTCCGTGTGCCCGTAATTACGTATAAATTGCACTGCCTCGCACTAACGGCAGACATTTTTATAGGACTGCGTTATATATGATGTTTCAAAATACGTGCATGAATAATGTATCGATTTCTGCTAATCAGTATGCGATGGTCTTTGGAAATGAGGCTTAAAATTATGATTGCGGAAAATATCGTCTGGTATAGTTAAAAGAAATTTCATAAGAAGACAAATCGACCCTATTTACGGTGTGGCAACGGTCCATTTAACTTTTCGTTTGCAGGTATTTGGATCCAGCTTCAAGTGTTAGCTAGTGCTAAAAAATTTGTTTAATCTACTAATAACTGGTATTTATAGTATATAATGAACATGCATAGGGTTTATATCGGCTTAGAATTGCTTGAAAATCCTGAGAAAAGGGATGGAAGAAAGAAAAGAAAGTGGTTTTTTACCAATTTTCTTATTATCTAAGAGACTTTAAATCAGAAAAATGAGCTTATTAAGAGAATATTTCACACTAAATGAGTCATTCTTTATTATTTTGTATCATTCCTAAGTAAAAACTTTCAAAAGACTTATTTTTTGAATAGAAATAAAAGTTTTCACGCTGAAAATATACTAGGTTTAATAGACGCCAGGAGAAATTTGAATTTCGTCTGCTAAACTCCCCTTAGCAGGCGGTCAAGACCCGCAAAGATGTCATAGGAATAAGGTCCATTAAATGGAATTATTTTCTTATTTATTGCTCACTAAGCTTCCCTTAATCATTTATTATTTATGACTATGTTTCGGCAACGGTTAGCGTTACAAGAGTTTTCCCAGAACTTGGAACACATGAAAACGGAGCGAGTGGTTTTTGCTTAATTTATGTTACTCAAAACTATGTTTTAGCAACGATCGGAGTTTTTTTTTTTTTTTTTTTTTTTTGTTCTCTTTTAGATACTTAGCTTTAAGAAAAAACAACGGAGAAAAAATCGGTTTTCCCGATATTTTGGAACTGATGTATGGTACATTAAAATACATTATGTAATTTTTTTTCTTTATTTTTAATTTTTCAAATATGTGATTGAGTTTCTCTAATATAGTTTCTCCAATGTACAACTTAAGAAATTATTTTTTCTCCGAAAGTTGTGAAATTTTGCTAATTTTTAATTGTTGGTTGATATAAGAATAACTCCAACAACAATTTTACCGAGCTTTGAGAAATGGTGAAGAATAAATAATAAGAATGAATTCAAAAATTTTTTTGGAGTCATAGAAGCCGTAAAATTCCCTTATTTCAAACCAAAAGTAAGAGATCACTATTTTTTGGAGAACATTTTAAGAGTTAATACATTCTTTTAAAAATCCAGATTTAGTTTTAAAATGCAACATATGCTATCATCGAGTATCATAATGTGGTTTTCTTATTATTTATTTATTTTTATAGGGAATGACAGGTATGAAGGTCGACCACAAAGAGAAGACAGTCCTTCCCTAAAGAACAAAAAACCAAGAAAAGCTAGAACAGCCTTCACAGACCACCAGCTCAGAGTAAGTCTTTTTTTTTTTAATGTTCTAGCTCTATTTTCTGAAAGAGGTAATTTCCAATATGTATCGCTTGTGATTCACAGGACATACGTAGTATTTTAAAGACGAACACAATAATTTTTTACGAATTTGATAAAAACTCGAAAAAAAAAATTCTTAAGAAAAGTTTTTCATTGACTTGTAATAATTGAAGGGCTTGGAGGATGAAGGGGCTATGTTATAAAAAAAATGTATATATTCCAAGATTCAACAGTAGATCAAGATTTCTTGGTTCTTCAAGATATTTTAGTTATTTTAATTCCATGTGTCAAGACTGTTCATTCTTCAAGGAACACTTTACTAGTTTACTTAATTAAAATTATTTATTTACAATATGTACATTTCATAAAGAATGGCTTCCAAGATTGCTCAGAACAAAAAAAAAAGGGAACAAATTTCAAGCGTTCAGGTTTAAAGAACAACAAAATCATGTAATTCCAAACGATTATATATTTTTCGTCGGCTTCTTTCAAATGCTGCCAAACCAAAACTTGAAACAAAAAGCTTAACTAAAAATAAAGAAAAGATATGCAAATAGAACTAAAAATTAAATATTCAACATGTTATTATTATTATTATTTTTTTTTTTTTTGAAAATGCACTCTAGACAATGGTAAGCAATGAATACAGGTAAGCAAATAAAACTTGGTACATCAAAAAGTAGATGTCATTCGACCAACTTCATGCGCTCACTTAACGACAAAACCAGAAAACAAAAAAGCTGCAACAACTGCAACAATAAAGCTTGCAACAACTTCAGTTACTCTCAATTTCTGTTTTGTCACATAGCCTCTTCATCTTCCAAGCCCTTCAATTACTGTACTTTAAGAGAAATTATAATTTTACATTTTAGTCATTTTATTTTGAAATGACTTTCTTAATAACAAGTATACCGTTCGAAAAACTTTCATTTATCATAAATTAAAATATAGCTAGGCACACTTTGAAGAGTCATATAAAACGAAAATAATTACTCCACTCAACATCAAAATTGTATACCACTCAAAAATAGTTATTTCTGAAATATTTTGGCCCACTAAACACGAAAATCACGATAAAAAATTGAAACCAGCTCTTGTTTTAAAGATACACAACAAATAAGATCACATTAGACATTATTTTAGACATTTGGAACATTAGTAAGAGTATTCTTATACACAACCAATAAGAATACTCTCACTAATGTTCCATTTTTTCCGGCAGACAGAAACACCTCCCATGGAAGCAACCTCCTTTAAACTTCGCATTGCTCATTCTTATGACTTAATCAAAATCTTTGTCTCTGGAAATGTACTTATCTTTAATTTTTTCCCTTCCGTAAAAATCAAAATTAACAAGTTCGACTTGTAGTGTTTTTTTTTTTTTTTTGTCAAACTTTATGAGGCTGTGCAAAAATAAGTTTTGTAAGTCAGCACACAAAAATGCAAAACTTATAAAAGAAATTTCATAGATCATTTTATTATTTTTCTTTTCATAAACATTCTCTAAAATTGCTATAATAAGTAACTACAGAAAATCGTACGTTTAACTGATAAAAAAAACTAACGCAGAAGAATTTTAATCTAAAGAAAATGTTAACTCTTGGACTTCGCCTAATTTGTTCATTTTTATGACTTTATCAAAACCTTTGTATCTCGTTTTTCTTCTCCATTCTAGTGAATATCGAGACAGACAGTTTTGACTGTCGTAATTTTCCTCCAACTTTTATGAATATGTACGAAAATTAAAAGGCGATATGCATAAATGCCAAATCTAAGAGAGTCATTTCTACGAACGATCGTTTACACAAAAACGACATTTTATCTTGGTTGTAACTGGTTTTCCCATAGATTATACCCAGTTCGGACGTCACAGTACTTTTTTCAACTTCTATGAAGTTGTACAAAGATCAAAAGGCAAACCACATGGATGCCAAATCCATGAAAGAAATTTCTCAGAACGATTAGCGAACATCTCTCCAAACAGAAACGTCTCGGTAGCAGCAATCCATGCCACAACAAATCTTCGGCCATAATTAAAAACGTCTCGGAACGAAAAAAAAAAAAAACCAGACCACTGTAACCGCTGTCAATTGCTATTCAATCAGAGAACGCACGCAACACTTAAAGGCGCTCGGAACAGCTTTGAATCGAGATGAACAAAAAATAAACAAAAGTACATTTAAGCCCAGTGACAATAAATGATTTATCGCAGAAAACGCCATTTAATGGTGGCTGGCATGTCGCTCTTTCTCAATTATGCTTTAATCTGAAGGCTGCGTTCTCCTCTTTTATTTCTAAAAATGAGATGGCAACTTCATTTCGACCACGTATTCATTCAGACCCTTCTTGTTTGTCCAGGGAATGTCAGAGCGATAATGAATGACGCTGTGTGATTCATAGCGAGACATTTTTCGGCTTTTCGAGTTAATGACCTTTTCCGAGTCGGAGTCTTTTATCGGGGTGTTCTCCCCCCTTTCGGCCTACACTCGAACTAATTACACACGTGAGGGCTAATAAACACATCAGGACGCAGCTTTTGCCAACTTGAATGGCACACATCAGGAGATAGGACATTAAATTATAAATGTCAACTCCGTGTTACAGGTTAATTTGCTCTATCTACAAAATCTAACTTCGCGATTGACACTTCGACCTCAGAGCAAATATTACCGTACGAGGATGTCAGAGTGCTGAGGAACAAAAAGGGAATAACATGTATTTAGGCACAAGAATGTGTTTCCAATCAAAGCTTAAACTGTTTTCGGAACATACGAAAAATAGCTAATTAGGGAAAAAATATTGCACTGGTTTAATTTTTAGAGAAACCACTGAATATTTTACAAGCTTTGTCCCGAAAGAATAAAAACAGCTTCTTTTTCTTTCCTGTTAATTTCCCTCTTCGTTCTTTTTAGCACTTAATATACTTATTAGCGTAATAAGAAAAAGCTTTTGTTCAAAAATGATTTTTTTTTTTTTTTTTTTGGAATGATTATTTTTTTCAAATAATAACAACCCTAGCAGCAGCATCTCATCGGCCGATGATCGGCCATTCATCGAAACCCGATTCTCATCGGCCAAACAGAATCCGAGCAGCAAAATCCGATGAGTTTTGCTCGAAAAATATGATGAGATTTGGAGCAATTTACGAGCAGAACAGTTCCGTGCCGATGAATTTCATCGGTAAACTTGATCGGAAGGATATCGCTTTCCGATGAAAAGTAGCTCATCAAGAACCGTGCTCGGATACTGATTGGAACGATGTCATCGTGCGTTACAGGATCAGTTTACAAGGAGTTCGATGATCGGCTGAGCAAAATCCGATGAGTTGATGCTACTTGGGAATTAATCTAGGGAAAGAATGAGCTTGGGTGACTTTCACAAAAATGAGTGTTCTTATTTAAAAGAACAGCTTCATTTACATATAGACTTACAACTTTTTCCAGTTCTTGCAGTAAATTGATAATTACTAACTACTTAACTACTTAAAAGATAAATGACATTATTTAAGAGTTAAAGCTATTACGAGAGAGAGAATGTCAATTTTCAATACTGATCTCATTAGGATATTTAAGAAATAAATATTTTGTAATGAAAAATAAAAGAAAAATTTACAACGTGAAATAGAACAAATTTTGCAGAGAACTAAATACACGTGCCTTTTGTCGAATGCCTTTTCGTCCAAAAGCTCATCTCTTTTGCATTGTAGAAGGAGCTTCTTTCGACACAAAACACGTGCATGCAATTTTGTGCTTTTAACGATGTAATTTTTTCTTTTACCTAGATGTTTTTTTTTTCAACTACATTATTTTATTTTACACTTTTATATATTTAATTATTAATCATAACAATTTTTTTGTTAAAAAAATACCCCCCGTCTTGTTTATAATTTTTCTACGGCGTTGCTAAATTTTATTTTATATGTTTTATATGAACTCAGATGAAAAACAACTTATGGAAAACCAGCATAACTTAACCTTCTTTTTTCTATCATTTCATTAGACGCTGGAAAAGAGCTTCGAAAGACAAAAGTATTTGAGTGTACAAGACCGAATGGAATTAGCAGCCAAATTAAACCTCACAGATACACAAGTCAAGACCTGGTACCAGAACAGGAGGTAATTATTTCATAATTGTTTCATTTCTCCATAACCCTAATGCAAGCTTTTTTTATGCTGTTTTTCTTCTACGAATGAGTAAAGGAAATTAGTTATGCTGAAACTAATACTTTAAATTTATGTTGACATAAAAGGCTATGCTGATATTCAGACTTATACATGTTTAACTAGATGACAATTAGAAAGCACTAATGATCAATGCCCCATTCATAAACTTAAAATAATAATAATAATAGAAAAACAATTTAACTCTCCCCTCCCATATCCAAAGAAAAAAGTTTAGTATTCATTACAGAGAAACACGCTTAGTGGTTAAATTACAATAAGAATGTTTATATCATTCCCTCACGCTTAGTTTGTTGTTATTTTAATTTTTGATAGGTATTGTATCATTTTGGAAGTGTGGTTCAATTTGCTATCAATGCTTTTATAAATGATTATACATAAAGTTGAAAAATATACTTTTGTGTTATCATTCTTTAACGGAATTGAGTTCTGCTTCTACATAATATTATTAACTACTTAACGGATTGGTATGTTAGCTGTCGTATTTACACAAGGAGTACTTTTGTCAATGAACGTTAATAAAGTTTTTCTAGTTTGCAGTTCCTCTTCTCTATAGTTTCAATAGTTGACATTTTAGAACTCATCTAAAGCAGTCATTTTAGGAAGTTTAATTGAAAAGGAGATTAAGATATAAACATATACAGCTTAAACATTTTATTTTTATTATTTATGATTTTATACACTCAAAAGTTCTTATACTACGTTGTTAGAGCAGTCGTGGTTAGAGGTAAAACTAAAAAGGAGATTAAGAAGTGAAAATTGGCATCTGTAACTCAAACATTTCTTCTTTTTTTTTTTTATACACTTAGAGGTTGAACTGATTTTACACAGCAGCATATTTTAGACATAGGACTAAAAAAGTTGATCAAGAATATTAAGAGTTTAAATACTTTTCATGTTTACTTTCCAATTAAAAAAAATCTCATTTCTTTTCACTTTTCTTCTCCTCAGGACAAAATGGAAACGGCAAGCCATGATCGGGTTCGAAGTATTCCCACCAGACGGCGCAGCCTTATCCCGCTTCCCAAGGCTTTGGGGCCCAGCACCATCACCATACTGGCCATACAGTTACAGCAGCTACCTCTCTACCATTTCTTCACTCTCAGGGCTTGGGGCTCCTCATCTAGGGGCCCCCACATCTTCCACTGCTATGCCTCCATCCCTGGATATTTACCAAAGACAGACAACACCACCAGTCACCACTGCGCCAAGGCCGGTGCTGCCCAGGGCCGTCTATCCTTCAGCCACTGGGTATCCATCGTTGCAACCGTTCTACCAAGGCCAAGCCACCCAGTGAACTTTAAATATGAAAGATAGGAACACTCAAAATGAAAAATGAGGGAAAATTGTATTGAATAGTTTTAGAAAGAACTTTTAGAAAGAAAGAAAGATTTGTGATAGAGATGCATATAAAAGAAATGTATCCGCTAACTGAAATTATTTGAAATTGGAAGCGAAGTTGAAGAGTTAAGACTTTAGATGCTTCGTGTTACTAAGGTATAATGGTTGAATGTCAGGTCCAGTGATGAAATTATTTGTGATGAAGATACATGAATGATGTGGTTTAATGAATCTTCAAGTATGAAATATCGTGTCCTTCAAATTAAATAACTTTGCATCATGATTAACATCATGACTGTTATGCCGTTTTCTTGAAAAAATATGCAAAGTCATTAGACACAATGGATACAGAGAGTGAACAAAAAATGTTTCGAAATACTTTTTTTTTTAAGAAACAACTTTCTAAAGCATAAAATTCATTTGTTACTAAATATGAAAAATTAATCAGCTGTTAAAGAGCTAAATCAGTTCAAACACTGAAAGAGAAAGGAAAATAAAGCATGTTCGCAAGAGAATTTGAAGTTTAAATGAAAGAATTTACCCTTCTTGTATATCGGACAAGTTAAGCGCCAACCTCAGCTGACATTGAAAGCAAATACTACAAACAGAATTGGCAGAACAGTTTTGACAGCTTAAGAACGTTAAAATCTCGAGCGATGAGATTAAGAATTGTGATAAAAATTACAACTACATTGATGACAAACATTTCCTTCAAAATTTGTGCACTTTATTTCAGATATTCAAACAAGTATATTGTTTATAGTTTTGTGCAATGAGAAAGTTAATTATGGTTTCTTACTGATTCAATACCGTATTTGTGGTTTAATATGAGGAGTTAAATTTTATATTAAGTATTGAGACGAGTCTAGTCTATGGTGTAATATATGCTGATAATGTCAGTCAACGTAAAAATCAGCAAGACTTTTTGTGACTACACATTTTGTGGACTAAAATTCTTGAACATTCTTGGAACTAACTTTGTACATATTTTTTTCTTCTTCAAAGAGCATCTGCTGATTATGAGCTCTGGTGTGTAAATAAGAAAATTACTTTAAATTTAGAGCAACAAAAATGTCCTCAAAAAAGACATTTTGTTGAATGAGCTATGCGATGTGATCTCATGCTTTCTCCTTACTGTTGACGTACTTATTAAACTTTGTACATGAAGACAAAAAAGTTTGAAAATGTGTCGAAATTCGTCCACTTGTATGTAAATTAAATAAATATATGTCGAACTTACGCAAGTATTGAAAATAAAAAACAAAACAAAATATGATTGTAATTCTCCTATTTATTGTCTATCCATGATGGAAGACCTAAAAACTCGTACACACCATTCATAAAATATTTCCATGAAATGAAGTATGTATTAGGGCGGTCTTAATTTTTCAACTTTGTTTTTTCTTAAGTCTTACCCCCTCATTTACTTACATCTAGTGCATAACCAACATTAAAAAAAAATTAAAAAGGTCATTCCTACAATTTTAAATGGTGCCGCCGGGGTTGTAAATGTGACCTTTGATTTAAAAAAATAGGAGCTGTTTTTCTTCGAATATAAATGAATAATAAAATAAGCTTTTATATCCCAAATTAAATTAGTTATTTCAAATATGCATCAAAATATAGTTTTAAATTTAATGACATAATATATAGTGAGAACGAGAGAACTCCAACTTCAGATTGTGAGGCGAAAAGAATTACAAGTTTACAGTTCCAAGGGACAATGAGCGACAGCTTACCGGGGTGGTAGCTTTCTCGTATACTGTAATAACATAATAACGTATGTATTTTTAATTAATTACTTCTTGTGTTAGCAGATCTTTTAAAATAATCTTATGAAGGTAAAATCTTACCAACTTTCCGCTTCATCTTGGGCGCTTGCAATCGTGTCGCTGTTGTGAAGAGAATATTCGAAAAGAGAAATAATTTTTCATAAAATATTATATTAGAAGTAACTATTTACATATCGGCTATTGACAACTCAAACTGCAACAAAATCAACTAAGAATGTTCCATCAAAAATCAACTGTATCTGTTTGTTCATCAATTTTTCTTATTTTTTATCTCATTCTTCACTTCATTTCAGTTCAGTTCATTCAAACCAAGAAAAGGCTAAAAATAACCTGCAGACGATCGAAAGCTCAGTTGCAAGACTTCTAATACAAAACAATTCTGGTCCTTAATGTAGTTATTACTTCTTTTAAATATTTATTTTAAATTGAAATATAAATAAAAACTGTCGTTACAAATATTGAATAATTTAGCCATTTTATTTAATTTTGCCCTCCCCCCCCCCTGCGGCACGTGTTATGTTTTTTTTTTTAAATTTTAACAGTTACTTGCGGACCTAAAAGAAGGTAAAGAAGATAAGGGGTAAGACTTATAAAAACATAAAATTAATTTTTCGCATAAAGGCTAATTACGACACTAATATCTACTTATATTAAAAACTGAGCATCTTTCTAACTATCTTTCTTCCTTTCTAACTATCTATCTTTCTTTCTAACTATCTATCTATGTCATGCTTCTTTCTCCTGAACGCCAATGAACTGAAAGTCGAACCAGGTACCGATAGATAGGTAATTTTTCAGGCTTTATTAGTTTTAATTTATATAATTATACGATTTTAATTAACGAAGATATCAATTAATAAGTAGTCAAGTTTAAAGCGATTATGCCTAATACTAAATGATTAAATATGAAATCCATTGTTACAAAACGTGGTTGCTATGAAACAGTAATAATAATGATAATGAGAATTTTGAAGGAAGGAAGGAAGGCTTAACTAAATCAAACATGAAACTCATTAACGGGCCCAGTACGTAGTACTTTTATCGCTAGCTACTTGTAGTTTTCTGAAATATAAATTAGTTGAAAAGCCATCTACTTATATTAAAAACTGAGTATCTATGTCTGCTTCTTTCCTTTGAGCGAGCTAAACTTACTGAAACTTTCCTCACCATCTTGAAATCGCGAAGTGCCCGTGCAACATCTCAATAATTCGAATGATTTTTTAATGCAGGAAAAAAGAAAAGGCGCCTCTTAGCGAGCCGCCTTGCCGGGGAGTAGTTTATTTTCCTCACTACTTTCAAGGCACGAAGTGCCCGTGCAACGCCGGACCACGTGCGTGGTATGTCTTGAAATCTAATGAACATTAAATTATATCAAATAATATGACATTAGAATGAGGTAAGAGTTAGAGAGGGGTGACGTTATGCATCAACATGCCGCAGGAAGCTAATCTAGCTGCCCTGGCAGCTAGTACATAATTACTTTGTCATAAAACTAAGCTCGAGCATAGAATACAGAAATCTAAACCTAAATTTCAAAGTTTGAGGTTGTAATTTAAAAAGTAGTATTTTAAAGTGTAGTCTTTCTTATTTATATTTTGTCCTTTCTGTTATTTCATGAATTTGCTTTTGCATTTCCGTTTTTTTAATGCATTGCAGCAGCATAAAAATATTCTCAGTATAATGGAAATGATTAAATTGCTATACATTCTTATATTTTCCGTATGAATTTCTACAGTGTTGGTTCTTTACTTAATAGAAAATCTTTTGCAAAATTTACAGAAATACTTAAATCTCAAAACTTGCAGATGCGTAACAAAGGTGGTAATTGAATTACCTATTACAACATGAAAAACATGTACAATAGGGTGTATCACGAATTTTTTTTTTGAAAATTCAAAATTTCAAATTGATAAAAAATTGTCACTACATTCACAGAGTTACCAAAAAAAAAATATATATATATATATATTGGAATTGAAAAATATTTAGGTACCGTAAAGTCGGGTTACTTGGACCCTAAGGGGTTACTTGAGCCCATTACAGTAAAATGATAAAATCTAGGTTTGGTACTTATTAGTTGAAGACTTGCACGTAGTTCCTCGTTTCTCCTCTAGGTAGAAGCACTCTGCAGTCTCTAATGCTAGTACCAAACCCAAATTTTATCATTTTACTGTGGGCTCAAGTAACCTCCTTGTGGGTCCAAGTAACCCGACTTTACGGTATGCCGGGTTTACCTTGAAGTTTCAATTTTTTTAGTAAAAACGACGATTTTTTAAAAAAATGCATAAATTATATGTAAAGCAAAAATAATTATTTAAGTGCAAAAATAGACTACTTAAAAAGTAATCTATCAATAAAAAAATGTATTGTAGCTAAAAATTTAACTTTTAGATTTCCAGAAATAGTTATAAAAAAACATCACATTTTTGCTCATCAGTCATATTTTTAGAATATTTACCTATCTTACAGAATAATTTTTATTATTATACTAATAGTACAAACACTGAAATACAGCGCTTTGAAATAGCGATTTTCCCATTTTTCCACTCCAATATTAAATATTTTGCTTTTATAATATTATTTTGCTTTACCCATAATTTATAATTTTTTTTTTAAATCATCGGTTTTACTAAAATCTTGAAACTTCAAGGCAACCTCGGTAGACCTAAATATTTTTCAATTTCTGAATAATTTTTTGATAATAATGTGAATATAGTGACAACTTTTTATCAACTTGAAATTTTGAATTTCAAAAAAAAAAAATCGTGATGTACCCTTTGGGTAAGTATTCTAAAAACATGACTGACTAGCAAAAATGTGAGGTTTTTTATAGCTATTTCTGGAAACCTAAAGGATAAATTTTAGCTCCAATACATTTTTTGTTGATAGATACTCTTTAAGTAGTCTATTTTTGCACTTAAATAATTATTTTTGCTTCACATATAATTTATACTTCTTTTAAAAAAATCATCGTTTTTACTAAAAAACTTGACACTTCAAGGTAATCACGGCATACCTAAATATTTTTCAATTTCAAAATAATTTTTTTTGGTAACTATGTGAATAAAGTGACAACTTTTTATCAACTTGAAATTTTGAATTTCCAAAGAAAATTTTTTGTGATAAACCCTAGTAAAAGGGTGTTTAACATGGGTGTCAATGGGCTTGGCGAGAAATTGACAAAATTTCGCCAAATTGGCATCACTTTTGGCGACTCTTTTTTGTCGGCAAATTTGGCGAGAAATCACTAAATGTCGCCAAGCTTGGCGAAATTTGGCGCGTTTTCGAACATAATCGAAAGTTGCAGATTGTTCTAGAATGTTTCAGTATAGTGAATGCTAGCAAAAAGAATAAAACTGATGACGTTTGTGTTTGTTTTTATTCGTTAAATGGCAAATAAAAAATATTTTTAGCGCATTTGTAGCTTTAAATGATATTAAGGTATTTTAATTTTATTGTATGCTTACGTCAAAATCATTATTTACATTTATGTTTAAATTTTCACTAATTTCTGTACTAGACCCATTTTACCACACCATGGGGGAAAGTGGAGCTACCAACACATGATGTATTAAATGTATCACTGAGAGAAAACAATCTAACAAAATAAAATGGTTCTGCTTCATACTTAATCTATATGAATCCAATGTATATAAAATGCATCAAAAGTTTCCTTTAGATTAATTTAATCATGTGATTTTGGGGCCGATTTTTAAAAAAGCTCGATTTTAGCCCCACTTTCCCCCACCTGACCCTAGTTCAATAATTTAATTAACGTTTTTATTCAAAATGGTAACGGAAAGAAATCTCTTGGAATTTAAAAAAGTGCAAAAAATTTAATTAACGTTTTAATTAATATCTAAGTAACTATCTGAGGTAATTAACGTCGTAGAATTACGCGGTTGGTCTTATTGTCTTCCTTAGAAAATTTCGAATCGAATGGTACATGTTTGATTCTCTACTCTTAGCGGTTTTTGAGGAGTTCAAAAGTTCAAGCTTCAGACGGACAGACAGATAGACGTGAACAGATTTTAATAGTGTTAATTATTATAGGTTTGTCTAGAACTATACGAGCCTACTCTCTTGTACGCCAATATAGACTTTCTAACAGTAGCCAGATATCTCTCCCAATTGTCTTGGCCTCTAAATTATTTAAAATATACCTTTGAGGGAGTAAAAAAATTTCGGAAACAAAATATTACGTGTGTAAAAAGAAAACAAGTTTGTTAAAATAAGAATCGTTTCACATGTATTGCCTTAAACACACACACAGTTAATGAACGTCATCTTTCCTTAAATTCCAGGAATAGTTACAAAATCGATTAAATGTTCTTTTTTTTTTTTTCTTTTCCTTTTTTTTCAGTTACGCAAATAAACTGGAGCAAAAAATTCTACCAAAATAAAATCATCTGTAAGAATGGTTAAAATAATAATAATAATAATAATAATAAAATTAAATGAGAACGATTTCTGTAAAATACTTGACAGAGGAACTGAACTTCACCAAAATGGTATTAAAAATAACTTTTTTTCCCTGAAGATTTATTTATTTATTTATTTTTAGCATTTCGATCGGGGAGAAAGAAAAATAAACAATATTGAAGCTTAAAATTTTTGTTACGAGGAGATGTTAGCTGACAATTTTTAATGGTTGCTGAAAATTAAATGAAAAATAGTAATTAAAAAAGATATTGAAAAAATAAAAGTTTTTACGTATTAACAATCAACTATATGAATTAAACTACAGACTGCAGTTTTCTCTTTATTTAAAGTTAATTCATTTTGAGTTATTCAATCTGTAACTTCTGTCAGAATGTTAAATCCACGAGAAACTGCCTTTTGATTCTTAATTCTACTTTTTTTTTCTGTTTTTCGCTTCAGTTTTTTTCTCAAAAATAAATAAATAAATGAAGCAAAACAAAAACATAGGGCAATTCAGACTTACACGCCCCACTCCCTCCCAGGGTTAAATGCCTTAGTTATTAGTTTTCGTAATTATACCCACACAGTGCACTAGAAAATCATTTCGTTTCTCATAGAGATAGTGGTTTGCTAAAAGTATATGGAATAATAAAAAAGGAATTTTCTATTGGTTTCTACCAATAACTATGCTTTTAAAAGAAATATAAAGAGAAGTGGGCATTTCTTAGCATTTGATCTAAATCAGCACTTTTAGGAACTTTAATACACACAATGACTGCTCCCTTGCCCGGTAGAATTTTCTGATTAAACAGTAATACAGCATCATAGAATAAGGTTGCCAAAGTTTACTGCGGTCATATGGGCTTTCTGTTTGAACTCTAGGAGTTGGTGCAAGTAACCTTGATAAAAAGCTCATGAGTAAAAACCAAAAAGCAACGTCTAAAAGCACAAATAAGTTAAAAATCGGCAAACATGTTTCAAAGGCATAAAGCCTCCTTCTTCAGCGCCAAACAAGAAATTAGTGCCAAGCCATTTCTTGCTTGACACTGAAGATGGAGGCTTTATGCCTTTGAAACATGTTTGCCGATTTTTAAATTGACTTATTTGTTCTTTTAGACGTTGCTTTTTGGTTTTTACTCATTTTCGCACAAAGTGAACTGTTACCATTTCTTGCTTGGCACTGAAGAAGGAGGCTTTATGCCTTTGAAACATGTTTGCCGATTTTTAACTTGACTTATTTATGTTTTTAGGCGTTGATTTTTGGCTTTTACTCATTTTCGCACAAAATGAACTATTTTTAAAAAGGTTATATTCCCCACCTGATTACACTGTTAAAACTACAGGTTGCATATGACAACTTTAAGGGTGAAAAGTTGAAGCACCAGCGGAACCCCCTGAAGGGTGCCATTGGACTCCCTATAGCACCCATGAACGTGCCATATGGGGTCAAGTAGCACCTTATGGGTACTTTATGGCACCCAATGCGTGACCCATGACACTCTAAAGGTGCCATAGGGAACCTAAAATCACCTTCAAAGTTGACATAGGTAGTCAAGGGGCTCCAGTTTATAATTTTAAAATGCACGATAACGAACCGTAAATTTAGCAATTTTACAGTTTAGTACTGTAAAATTACCAATTTTATAGTATACTACTGTAAAATTAGCAATTTTTACAGTTTATTACAATAAAACTTGCTGTATTATACTGTAAAAACAACATACATTTTGTACAGTGTAGTCTATTTAATAGTATAAGTAATCCTTTCTTTAGTATACCGTATTCTTTATTTTATTCATACTGCTTTCAAGAAAGATATTTTTGTGTCATATGTTCATGCCTTGGTAAATCTTACGAATTATGAAATTTTACAAAGAGAATTTGTTTTATTTTTCTTACGGTGCATCGATGTGGCGCTTCAAACGAAATTCCGGAACTGCGTTACGACTTCTAGAAACTAATACCGGGCTGTCCGTTCTGTGCGTATACTTCCCCTGGCACAGAAATATACAGAGCTTCAAAGAAATAAAGAGACGTATGCCGCCGTGCCAAGCACAAAAGTTGTATATGCACTTGAGCTCAAACTGTAATATTATTCTTTAAAGTTTTGCGCCACCATGTATTTGATTCACGTGAAACTTTTTCAGAATTTTTTTAAAAATATTCCCCGGTCTCAAATGACCATATAAATTTCTATTTTGGTAAAATACGTCACAAAGAGCCACCAGGTGGAGATAACTCAATTTTGTTAAAAAGTGCAGATACGACTTTTGTACTTAGCACGGCATCAGGCCCGTCATTTAGGGGGATCGGGGGGGGGTCAATTCCCCCGCCCCCCGGCTTTGAGAAATCAGTGTATTTACATATAAGTGGGCTTGGTTTTTTATGTTTTCGGATGAAATTGCATTGGGTTTGTGCCCTTTGCCCCCCCCCCCCAACCTGGAAAAGCTTGAAATGACGGCCCTGCACGGCAGTATGATAGTGAGATAGCACCTTCTCATTTCATAAGTTTTTAGAAAACGATGAATTCTCAGAGTCTCAATTCTTCGGCTATTCTTATGATGATAAGAAAAAAAAAATCCCACAAGAATGCTGACGTTTAAATCAAGTGATCGTTTTCCGTAATAGGAACCGTTTCTCCATCTAACGATCGTGGAACAAAACCGTTTCCATAGATTTAAGTGGCTAAAACGCTCTAACCAAGGCATATCTATCACAGATGCATTATCGGCTCGAAAAATACGAGTTTCCGAAATTCATTGTTTCAGGCACATTGTACTCATTTAGCCAGACAGCGGGGTAGGAATAGTTTCCAAGCAAAAACAAACACACGGTCGAATAAACCACCAAAATGTATTGTTTTAAAAAGAGCCATTTTGAATAAATACGGCGCAGATAGCAGGGGAAATCTTGTCCAAGTAATCCTTTACAATGGTCGGGCCATTGTGTTGCGCGATCTTTTCGGGATTTTATTTCTCGTCTGAAATAGCTGCTTCCGCTGGACCCTCGGAATTGGGGCAAGTCCTGCCTTCTAGCGTTCGAACATTCCTTTTGGTCAGCAGAAGATTTATTCGGTGCGAAATGATTCCCTCAAACGGCGGCAAGACCGAGGCAAAAAGAAAGAAACGTAAAATTATGGGATAAAAAAAAACCATGACGGACTCTGTGACCCTATTCCCGAATGCCGAAATCGTGCTTTTTGTCACAATGGAGTCTTATCGTATTCTCCGCGACGCAAGTTGGCCGTAAATTAAGTTTGCAGTTTTACCGGGAATGCAAAAACAAGTGGAAACAACAAAGATGGACGCTTAAATAAGGAAACTGAGCACAACCCGTCGAAATTGCCTGAATTCAACAGGTAACACCACGATCAGTTGGTACATTATTACTGAGGCAGGGATTATATGTAAATGCGCATGTGCATTAGACTGGAGTAGAGGGAATTTTCGAATTTCGAAACGTCTGGAGTCTCAAAAGCTGCTTTTTAGTGTCCATAGAGCATCATCAAATTTTAGCTGCCTAGGATATATCTTTAAATTTCAAAATGGTCCCAAAAACGTCCAAAAATTTAAAAAAAAAGAATTTTTTTCACAAAATTGAAAATAGATAATTTTGAAAATACCTCAAGGTTAACTCTAAGCAACATTATTCTCTCCTAAAATTTGGAGTTAAAAATAGTTGTTCATTTTTTTTTCCTCAAAACTACAGAGCAGACCAAAAACCGAACTCCGTACAAAAATAAATATTTTGAGCAGAGAAAATTTTTTTAAAAATTTATATATTTACTCTTTTATTTATGTATTATAAAATTAAGTTTGAACGGGAACTTTCGCACGAATACAATATTTTCTCCCACATTGTTAAAGGAATTGAAACTCATTAAATAAAATAATACACGCACTGTAGAATGGTATACATTTTGTTAAAATAGTAAAAAACGATGTTTGGCAAAAAAATCTAATTTTGCTCTACGATCACTCACAGACTAAACACATCGCCCTGATTTATATTAATTCTTTGAAAGTTTGGAAATAGAAAATTACCCCCCCCCCCCCCACACACACACACAGGTGTGCAAAAGGTGGAAAACGCGGACGCTACTTTTACACCGTCACACCGAGGACGTGCTGAAGGCGTTGCGTTAGAAGAATATTTTTTTTATTTCTGTGCTTCAAATCATTTGGTCATTTCGTAGGAACCTCGATTTTTTAATTTTTCATAAAATTTAAAACATGTTTTTTTGCAAGGTAAACGAGGACTTCATACACAAATGTGTGTTCGCACCTGAGATCGAGGACTTAGATCTTCTTTCGTTATTCTCTCGTGACTTCTTGTGAAACTCAGTTAACAAACTGTAAAAAATAGTACAATTCCAATAATCCGAGCTCCGATTATCCGAATTACTTTTGGAATTTAAGAAAAAAAATAAATCAGACGGAAACGTACTGCGATTTGCAAAATAATGAATCTATCTGCTTGATTTATTGCTGCACGCACCACGAACATTTTTGAGATTATGAGCCA